>PVIJ01006689.1:16833-89639 GCA_004024925.1 Scalopus aquaticus
ATCGATCTAGATAGACCTAGATACTATAACCAGAAATCTAGATCCAGCTATATATCTGTATGGGAAGAACAGAAGGAGGGAGGGAGGGAAGGAGGGAGGGAGGAAGGAAGGAAGGAAGGAAGGAAGGAAGGAAGGAAGGAAGGAAGGAAGGAAGGAAGGAAGGAAGGAAGGAAGGAAGGAAGGAAGGAAGGAAGGAAGGAAGGAAGGAAGGAAGGAAGGAAGGAAGGAAGGAAGACATCCCTCTTCTTAAATAATTAATTCTTACATTTATTCCTAGGTAAAGTGCATGTGTGTGATATGTCTGTGTTAGGTGTGTGTAAAAAAGCAAAGAAAAAACATTTCTATAATAACATATTTATAAATAAAATGAATTAGAGGTCTCAGTCACAAAATGTCAAGTCACTCACTCATTATGGTTTCTCATTGGAATGTGATGGAAATGGATGAAACAGAAATGTTTGCCATAAATTCAATTAATTTCATCAAGGTTAGTGTTACTTCATGGAAAACATATCATCTGAACTTGGCAGTCCAAAAGTACTGGTCTTTATGAAATGGTTTTGAAAAGTGAATCTCATTTCTTATTATAGAAACATACCTATATAGAGTTGCATGTAGCTTTGGATCAATAAGAAACAAGGACAATATATAAATAACAAATTGGGGTGTGTAAATTTCTGAGAGTCATTTCAAGAGGGAATTACAAATAAAACAACCGAAAAGTCCCCCCAAAATTATAACAACGGGGCAAAATCTAAATTCTTGACCTTCCTAAAATGATTTGGTAAAATAAGTTAGTGGAATGCATATATGCACAGACACAGGTAGAATGTGACTACAAAGTAATGACACCTATTTAAACAATCACATACAAACATGTCTCCATCCATATGTTAGAAATTGAAAGCTGTCACGTTTCCTATGGACCAGTACGGCACTATCTAGAAACAGGCACTTTTTATATTGACTTGGCTATAAAGGATGTTGACTTACTCTACTTCCTGACTTCAAATGGAACAATTATGTATTTTCCAGTCAACCTTAAAATAGGTCACACTGAAAGTTTAATGAGATTTCTTCTCATAAGGAACTTCTCCCTGAAGACTTCAAGGCTACTTTTCTAACCAAAGAACAGGAACTATTCTTTACACCCAGACATTCAGATTCATTTTCTTAATAAATCATCCAGATGTTCTTCTCCATGTGAGGCCAAATTTTTGGATGCTACTATGCCTTTTTTTTAATATTTCATATTACATAAGAAACCATTTAACATGTTGGTGTGTGGCTACAGATGTCTTATGTAAATTAAATAAGTCTTTGGATTTTCTCCCCTTAAGTAAAGCTTTAGGATTTCAGAGTGCAGTTTATTTGAATATTACGACAACATTTTCAACTTCTATTTGAAGAGAATGGCATGAGCCTATATTTTGAGTCATTTGCTTCTGGGTAAATGTAAAGACAATATCCTTGGTAAATCTAACACAAGAAATTCATGTTCAGTCACCTCTGATTATATTCAGGAAGTCTGGAATTTAAAAAGTTAGAAAACTGATGTCTGCAATCAAATAGATAATTTGGCAGGTTAACAATATCCTCAAATTACCTCTAAAATAATCATAATATTTATAGTCAATTAATTTTTCAGAGGAGACTCTCTTATATTAGCTTTTAGATATCTATTTCAAAGTTAAGTTTGCTCACATTGATTAGTAGAAACTCCTCATAGTCTATTAATTTTTTTCAACTTTTTAAAGTTCTGACTTAGGTACCAATTTTTAAGATTCTAATTATTATTGTACATTTTTTTTAACCTTTCTTGGCTTTATTGAGAAAGTCCTTCTATATACTTCTTAACCAAAGGCTCAGATAAATGCAAAAAATAGTATGAGAATAATCACGAAGATCTATTTCAACAGCGAATTTTCACCTAAAAATGGCCAGTTATATTTTATTTAGCTTGAACATATCATCTGATTTTTTGCTTCTGAGAAGTGCTATGTTTTAGAGGCAGGATGGAGTTATTATCAAGAAATTGCTAAGATATCATTTCATTGAGCGCTAATAACCTAACAAAGACTGTACCTCTCCAGGGATACAAGAATCTCCATGAAGGGATGCAAGCAATCCACAGGTGCATCTGTAAAGAGAAATAGAGAGCTCTTCTTTAAATAGGAAACTGGTTGATTAACTATTAAAATTGCCAGCAATTTTGATCAATGTGTTCAATCACATCTGTCATAGATGGTCTGGAAATTAGTTCAAGTACTAATGTCCAAAAGTCTATTAACTGTTTCCTGACACACTTAAGATGCCATTAGTAGCCCTGAGCATTACACCAGAATCAATATTGCTATAGGGCATAGGGCATACACATATTGATTTGTTCATGGTTTAAACCTTGGTGCCAATATTTGTTAGCTGTGTGACCTTGCTCAAGCGATTATACCTCCCTGTGCATCAATTTTCTCATCTGTGAAAAAGGGTAGTAATATCTATTTTGCTGAAAAGATTAAATGAGATAACATGTTTCTGAGTTGCCCTAGTGACTAAGAACTAACACCATCTTTCTATAAATTATTTTCAATATGGCAAGAACATAGCTGTTGTAACAACCAATTTGTCTCATCTCATGCCACTCAGGAGTCTTCAAAGGCTCCCACTACTTTTAGACTAAAAGCTGAAATCCTTAAAGTGGCCTACAGGATTCTATGGACTATTTTATCTTTCTTTCCAGTATCACTTCTTTTTATTTTCAAATCCTACATCGCTTTTCTGGCTCAGGCTACTCTAAGACACCTGCTATTTATTCCTCACAGACATAATCATGCTGTTGTCTCAGGGCCTTTGCACTGTTTCTCTATGTAGAATAATTTCCTTCTCAGCAGCCATACATTCAACTTCCTCCTCTTCAACTCTTGACTCAGCCACCCCCCTCTCAATGTGGGTCCATTTAAAATAACAAACCTACTAGGAGTCTTTTATCCTGTTCTATTTGTTTCTGTAATACCTGATATTCTCTAAAAAACTATATAATTTGTTATGTTTATATTTGTTGCATTTCCCCTACTAGGATGTTGAATCCTAAGAGTATATTTATTTCAGTTTTGTTCATTCATTCATTTTCCATTTATAGAATAATGTTAGGCATACACTAGGCACTCAAAAATAATTTTGATGAATAAATAAATAATTAATAAGTGGTAGTAAGTTTCTGTATCATTATTTGGCCTCAGTTAATTTCTTCAGACTTGGTTGTCTGCCACTTTCCTCTATTTTTCTTTTTCCAGGATCCGGTGTATGTCAGGTTAATCATTCTTTCCAAGGAGGTCCAGCACGGTCGAGTCTTGCTACTTCTGAACATGATCTTTCTCCATTTCTCTGCATTTACAAAAGAGCTGCACAGCAGTATGCTTTTGAGTTAGCTTTCAAGAGACTCTAAAGAACACAGCTTCCTTTGTCTCATGGTAGGGAAAAAAATCTCACCAACTCAATCTTACCAAGTGCCACAACTTCCCTCCTTCTCATGCCCTACTTAAGATCCAATTTTTAGCCACAACCAACAGTGCTTGAGTTCCTATGTGTCCACCACACACTCTGACCATGGCTAGAAGCAAAGTTTCTGGTGGACTCTGTCCAGCTTACCTCTTGCTAACAAGAGAGTCACATGACACTCACACACAACGGCCCCAAACATATTAAAATATGCAATCACGTTGGAGGGTAGGATAAATAGTGAAAATTTAAAAACTACTTTCTCTTAAACAGAATTCCATATTTTACCTCATTGCTTCTCTCCCCTTTTCCTGTAAATACAGAGTCCAAATTTTTTTTTTAAAGATTTATTTTTTATCCATACATACAAACTGAAGTACAGGCCAGAGGCACGGGGCGGCGAGAGGGTTCACCAGAGACAGAGCGGGGAGCAGAACAGGCAGATCAGAAATACACTGCTGAGGGGAGCAGCGGGCAAGGCAGGAGAGATCTGCCGCACCATGTGGGATCCTCCCCGGCCGGGCGTCGAACTCGTGTCGCCGCTGTCGACAGCTCCACAGCGCAGCGCTTAATTGCTGCGCCACCAGGGAGGCTCCCCAGAGTCCAAATTTGATTGGGGGAGATAGCAGATGGTCTCAGAGAGAAAACGTGAACAAGAGTTGATTTGTTTTCACATAGGTAAGCAAGATGAGAGACGCTCATGCCACAGCATGTGAGGGATAACTATGGTTGCTGAAGAAAGATTTTTAAGCTTCTAATAAGCTTCTTTGGGATTAAAAGTAGGTGACTGCCCAAGGAATATATGTAGCTCTATGTTTAAGTAAAATTGAAGAATAAATATAAACACCCTTACCCAGCAACTGGGTCAAAAAGGCTGTTTCCCTAAGTCCTTGCCCTTAAGGACATCACAGTTGAATGTTGGAGACAAGAAATATAATGATTTGTCTAATATTGTGGTCAAGCTCAATGACAAGGTAAGTTTCTGAATATTTAGTTATGGTGACAGAAAGGATTAGAAATGAAAAAGAGATAGAAGATAGGACAATGAGGTAACTGTTAGAAAAAGAACTACAGAGGATATAAGACCATTCTTGTTCCCAGCTATATCCTGAGTTCCCTGTAAAATTGCTGCATAGATAACAGTCGGTCTTTATTAATAAAAATGAACAAATTGTTGAATTAGAAAATGATATAGGGGCCTCCCTGATGGCCTAGGGGTTAAGTCTCAGTGCTATCACTGCTATGGCAGAGTTTAATCCCCGGCCAGGGAGCCAACACATATGCCCAGCAGACATCTCCTGTCTTGCCTGCTGCTCCCCTCAGCAGTGTATTTCAGTAAATTCACCTGTTCTGCTGCCCACTTTGTCTCTTGTTAATCCTCTCAGCCTCCACACCTCTGGCCTACACCCCAGTTCTTGTATACAAAAAAAAAAAAAACAAAGAAAATGATGTAATGAATTAATGTATAAGGATCAGGATCTGGAAACAGGTGGGATAGTGGCTTTGTTTAGGGGTGGAGGGTAGTTTTCTCTTTCTCTTCTTCCTAGTAATTATGGCTTGAATTCCACATATATTTGTTCACTTCTGAATATTAAGGAACTATGGCTCTCTTTTTTCACCTAAATGCATGTCTTTGGTCTTGGTTCTTTGCATGAAGTTAAACATGATGTGATCACATATCTGTCTGTACTTTCTATCTACTTCAGCTTAAGCTTCACGGAGTTTTGCATCACTTGCTTTCTTTTATTCCCATGTATATCTCTCAGTGCTAGCAAGACCAACCGGCCTGTTGGCAAGCTCACCTGTACTCTTGCTCGGCCTCCCTATCCTACTCATGAGTGTCGTGTAAATGATCGGACATTTCTATAGGACTTTTCTTGTTTTGGAACCAAAACTGCTACTTGTCTCTTGTAAATGCATGTGAAGACCAAACCTCTCTGCCTTTAGGAAGTTAGCAAAGAATATTCACAAAATACTCCGTGGCATAACTCATAAGCTGCTTTTATGAGTGGATTAACTTCAAATTGTTTTTCCATGGAGACACAAAGGCTGTATAACATTTATTAGCATACATTCTCCTCAAGGGTACTCCTAGGAATGCCGACCATTTTCCCAAATATGTGCTTTAATTTCTTCCCTTTTCTCCCACTCATAATGGATGTGAATAAGAATTACACTATGGAGATAACAATAAATCATCTCTAATTAAATGATTTCACAAACCCAACAAAGCTATTAGTAGCAAATATTTTTGAAAAATTACACCACTATTACAGGCTCTATGAATAGGTTAGGTTATAATTAAAGCAGAGACTTAACTATTCTAAAGCATAAAAACTTGACTCTATAGCTGTAGACTGTATACTAAATCCTGAAGAGTCAGGTCATCAATTTTATTTTCTAGTAATAAGAGGAGTCAAACAGGGCATCCCCTCTCTAAATTCATAACCGCTGTCAGAGAACAGCCATTCACAGCATTTGCCTTATTCTTGACTGAAGCTCAGGTGGACAATATTGATTCACATTATAGAAGTCGTACTGGGTAGTTATCATTGCATAGTAAATTACCCTATGCCATAGATGTTTACATTGTTTTAAAAAAAACCCCATGCAGTTTGGGTGGATCAAAAATCTAGAAGCAACTTAAGTGGGTGATTTTGGCTCAGGGTCTCTCATGAGGTTTCCATCAAGATGTCAGCAAGGGCAGTGGTGATTCATAGGGTTGGTAGGGGCTGAAGGTGTGCCTCAAGACTATCATGTTTGGTGAATTAGTGGTGACTGATGGTAGGAGACTTGAGATTCTCACAGTATGGACCTGCCCAGGAGTCTCCTGGAGTTCCTGGGGTGAATGGTACAAGAGAACAAAGCTTAAACCTCACTTTCTTTGATGTTTACTCTAAGTTCATACCACATCATTTCTGTAATAAAGGACATCTTGCAAATACTAGCAGGTATGATTCCAGATCACCACAGTAAAGGAATATCTTAATGAAGCGAGTCACAGGAATTTCACAGTTCATATGAAAGTACTTACACTATAATGTAGTCTGTTAAATCTACAGTGGCATCATGTCTAAAAAAACAAGTCCATACCTAAAGTAAAATAAATTTTGTTGATAAAATATGCTAACCATCATCTGAGTCTTTGGTAAATTGTAATGTTTTGGCTGATGGAGGATCTTGCTTCAATGCTGTAGACTAGGATTGTGTTTGGTGAAGGGTGGGGTAATGGTGGCAAACAAAGTTTGCTGCATTGATTGACTCTTCCTTTCATGAAAAATGTTCCTGTAGTGTGTGATGTTGTTTAATAGCATTTACATCCATAGTAGAATTTCTTTCAAAATTAAAGTCAATCCTATTAAATATTCCACTGCTTCATCAACTAAGTTGATGTCCTATTCTAAATCCTTTGTTGTCACTTCAACAATGTTCACAGCATCTTTACCAGGAGTAGATATGACTTCAAGAAATCATGTTCTTTGCTCATTCATTTTAAGTAACTCCTCATTTGTCGGTTTGATCATGCAATTGCTGCAATTCAGTCACATCTTCAGGCTTCATTTCCAATTTTAGTTTTCTTGGTGTTTGCTCTACATCTGCATTTACTTCTTCCTCTCACTTTTTGAGTCCCTCAAAGTGATCCATGAGGTTTGGAATCAACTTCTTTCAAATGCCTGCTAATATTGAAGTTTTGACCTCCTTCCATGAATTACAAATGTTCTTAGTGACATCTAGAATGGTGCACCCTTTCCAGAAGATTTCCAATGGGATGCCCAGGTTGATTAGAGGAATAATTGTCTATGGAATCTACAGCCTTATGAAAAGTATTTCTTAAATCTTAAGACTTAAAAGTCAAAATTATTCTTAGATCCGTGAAATGCAGAATAGATATGTTAGCAGGCATAAAAACATTAATCTCCTGGTGCATCTCTCTAAGAGCTCTTGGGTAACCATAGACATGGTCAATGATCAATATTTTGAAAGGAATATTTTTTTCTGAGAGGAAGATCACAAAAAAATACTTAAAATATTCAGTAAACAATGTTGTACACACATATGCTGTCATCCAAGCTTTGTTATTCCATTTATAGAGCACAGGTAGAGAGAATTTTTAAGAATGCTAGGATTTTCAGATTGGTGAATGAGCACTTAAGGTAACTAGTGGCACTAGCCCCTCACAGGAGGGTGTCTATCTTTTGAAGTTTTGAAGCTAGACATCATCTTATCCCCTTGAGCTATGAAAGTCCTAAAAGTGTCATTTTCCAGTAGAAGATAATTTCATCTACATTGAGAGTCTGTTGTTTAGTGCAGCCGCCATCATCAGTGGTTTTAGCTCGATCTTCTGGATATCTTGCTGCAGCTTCTACATCAGAACTTCTTGTTTCACCTTACACTTTGATGTTATGGAGAAGGCTTCTTCCTTAAAACTCATGAGCCAATTTAATGAGTTTGATTCCTAGCCAGGGTGCTACCCACATGGCGCAGCAAACCTCTCCTGTCTCGCCTGCTGCTCCCCTCAGCAGTGTATTTCAGTAGATCCGCCTGTTCTGCTCCCTACTCTGTCTCTGGGGAATCCTCTCATCCCCCTACTCCCACCTTTGGCCTACACCCCAGCTCTTGTATACATAAATAAATCTTTTTAAAAAATTCCTTTTCCTTTGCATCCACACTAAGTTTAATTGTTTTCCAGATTTTGATTTTAGGTGAGATATGTGGGGGTTCTTCCTTTCATTTGAATATGTAGAAGCCATTATAAGGATATTAATTTTGCTAATTACAATATTGTTGTCTCTTAGGGAATTATTGTCTTGTCAGGTAGGCCTAAGACGACAGAGAGAGCTGAAGGAATAATCCATCATTGAAACAGAACACACATAGTATTGACTGATTAAATTTGCTGTCTTATATGAGCACAATATGTGATGTCCCAAATAATCATAATGCAACAATAAAATGCAGTACAGTAACATCAAAGATCAGTCATTATAGATCACCATAACAAATGTGATAATAATGACAAAATTTGGAAAACCTTGTGAATTATCAAAATTTTGACAGAGACCCAAGGTGAGTCCATGTTGTTGGAAAAATAGTGCCAATACATTTGCTTGATTTGCTTGATGTAGGGTTACTTATAAATCTTCAATCTGTAAAAACAAAACGAAACAAAACAAAAAAACAGAAAAATGCAATATCTGGGAAGCACAATAAAGGAAAGGTTACCCAGGTCCTCCCAGTTCAGTGTGGAAAGTTACTACACAAAGGTATCAAAACTAAGATCTGAAGATGACTGGAGTCCCTCTCGATTGCTGTACAAGGCCAGAGTTTTTAGAACTGGTATAAGGAGAAAATATATAAATATATATACATAAGTAAAATTATACCACTTTATGTAAAATACTTCAGATTATGTGTTCAATGTAGTTTTCCCTAGGATTCCCCTTATAATAAAAATACCTTGTTTAATATCTTTTACACTCTGATGATATTTACCTTAGTGCCTTCACTGTGATTCATGCCTCGTAAAGATTTATTGATAATGAGGAAGTTGACTTACATGTATATTTTTACTTCTTTAAAATATTCGCCATCACTTTTAATGAGAGATGTAGGACAAAGACACAATAAAATATCATCTCATACATGTGAGGATGGCACACATTAAAAAGACTCACAACAACAAGTGCTGGAGAAGATCAGGAGACGGGGAACTCTATTACATATGGGGTTGGAATGTAAACTGGCACAGCCATTTTGGAAAGTGGTCTAGATTTACCCCAAAACTTAAAACCTTAAAAACTGAAAATGGGAATACCATACAACTCAGCAATCCCACTCTTGGACATCTATCCAAAGAACATGAAACCATCAACTCTAAAAATTATATGCTCTACAATGTTTATTGCAATATTGCTCATAATAGCTCACACATGGAAACTACCTAAATGCCCACTGACAGAGGACTGAATCAAGAAGATGTGGTCTAGCCACACAGTGGACTACTGTTCAGCTATAAGGGAAGATGAAATGTTACCATTTACAGCCAAATAGAAGATGTTTGAGGGAATTATGTGTAGGAAAGCAAGTCAGAATAGTAAAAACAGACATTGGACATTTACATAAGGTATAATTCAACCAAATAAAGTACTTATAGAAAACAGCAGCATACTAAAAATGGAAGTGAGGTTTCAGAAGTTAGGAAGTAGAGGAGAGGGTTCAGGGAGGAAGGGTCCAAAAAAAAAATCTGTGGTATTCTTTCAGGAATTTTATCTGTGGCCATTTGGAGAGCCATGATAGAGAAGTTTGTTGGGGCCCTGAGAACACAGTGTTCTTGATGTTCTTAATGGAAACAATAAAATAAATTTGCCATTGAAGAATGGTAATAATAAAAAGAGGAGAGAGAGTGGGCGAGAGGGAAATTGATGAGAAGCAAGAAGTGGCTTTTGATATGTATATATTTTATATTTGCTTTTAAACTTTCCAAGGAGAACTAAAAGTCAGATCAGTTTTCGCCTGAGCCAAGTGAGTTGGCTGTATTTACGCCAAATGCCCATACATGATTTCAAGGGCATAATGGATATAGCAGAGATGTTCAATCCTCCTCCAAGAAAACTGGAACCCCTGCCGGGATGTGGATAGCAGATGTGTACTCATGACACTAGGGACTGTGTTATATTTCTGAATTAGATGTTCATTAAGGGAAAGTGGTGTAGATGAGCTTTATACTCAGGATTAACCGTAATGCTTTCCAGACCCACAGGAATCTTCTTCACTTATTTCTCTCCACAAACTTTGAGAGACTTGCAAATAGTCCTGGGAAGTCTGAGATCAGTTCTGATTCTCATTGATGTTGAGATTTTGTCATCTAACTTTTTAACTGACTCGAAGCAGAAGAATGCCGTAACCAAAGCTTGTTCTTGTTACATGTATTCATCTGTCCTGAACACAGATGTGGAATGCAGAAAAATGGTTGCAAGCACATCAAAGCCAGGCTCAGCAGGACCCCCAGTTGCACCCCCTTGTAGTGACTGTGTTTCAATAGTCCAGCAAGGACTCATCCCAGGGACAAAGCATTTCATGTATCCATGTTTCTGTGGCCTCCTTGCCTTGGAAAAAATGATGGCTGAGACATTTTACAGGACTCGTGACAAATGGTTAATAAAAATCCAAGCAAAAGCAGTCTAGAAATACAAAGCATTCCTACTGAAAGCATAATGAGACAGTCTAAGAGACCTAAAGGCTTTGTGGATAATTAATGGGTTTTGGCAATATTCTCAGTGTCGCTAAAGTTTGAATAATGTCTTCAAGAACTCCATTCTATAATGACTAGGTGCAAGATGCTTTTCAGCATATCAGGATCCACCTTATCACTCTGGTGTGTGTGTGTGTGTGTGTGTGAAGTCCAGTGTTGTTTGATTAGGTCAGGTTGCATGGTGTCAATGCCAGTGAAACCCAATGAATCATGGACCTCCCTGATGGTGCAGGGGTTAATTCTCAGCACTGTGCAGCTGTCATAGCCACTGCAGCACGAGTGTGATCCCTGTGCAGGGAGCTGACCCACACAGCACAGCAGACCTCTCCTGCCTCTTCCGCTGCTCCCCTCAGCAGTGTGCTTCTGTCTGTCTGCCTGTTCTGCTCCCCACTCTGTCTCCAGTGAATCCTCTCACCACCACCCCACACCTTTAACCTACACACCACCTCTTGTATGCATAAATAAATAAATAAATAAATAAATAAATAAATAAATACAAAGCACTGAGTCAGGTAACAAAAGGCAAGCACTTGAGACCAACTTCACCACAGTGACAGATATGGGTCCTCACACCTTTTTACTCTGCCTACTTGATGCCCTTTGAACTCTGAGTTGTGAATAATTACACTTCGGGTTTCTATTGTCGAGAACACTACTCAATGATTTTCAGCCTCTTCTGAATAAAAGGCAACTTTTGGGTGACTTACTTATCTACCTTTCTCCCCATAAACAAGGGTAGATTTATCGGGTGAAGGTATCAGAACTTCTCTAAGGGAGCAGAATAGAAGTGGGAGGTTGTAATAATATTTGATTTTCTGACACCTAACCCTTCCTGATAAATACGGTTTTTGAGAACACATTTTTACTAAATTGAATTTATTTCATTCTGAAGCATTGGGAAAAGATTAACAAAATGGGAAAGAACAGTATAAAATCTTTAAAAATAAAGGGAAATTTTCTAGAACATAGCCCAGTAGCATTGATGCAGATCAGGATGGAATGCGTTTTGTCAACTAATAGCTATATAAAATAGACTCCTAGCTTAGTACACTAGTTTCACAGAAAAAAAAAAAAAAGACATAAATATTAGCATCTACCTATGAATGAGGATTAAATGAGATAAATTTGGGTCTCTACGAACATTTTGATGTTGAAAATGGATTCTTTTTTTTTTTAATTAAATGGGCCTGTCTAAATGTGTGATTAAAGTTTTCCAGAATTGTGCGGTATTTACAACAAGAGAAGGATGTGTTTTAAATTGATCCTTGATCATATTTTCATTCTTTTAAACTTGTTCTGCCTCATTTTCTCTGTGATAATAACTATAATTACATCCATTCCTCATTATAAAACTGATCTTTTTTCTTTCCTGACGTTCTGCCTTCATTGACTAATGATGGTAAAGCTATCTCTGAGATTATTTACAAAATTCAGGAGATTGCAAAGGAAATTCTTTATGCATTATTTCAGTTTCCTTATTTACAAAATGAATTTTCCAAAATTACCGTGGGCAGCATAATCGAAGCACCTCTTTCTCCCAGTGTGAGCATTTGAGAATCAAGTCAGAGTTGTTCTAATTTGGGCCAATTCTTCACTATCATTTGCCCCTAAATCAACAAGGCAAATTTGGCTCTTCCTCTTCTATTTTCCTTCCCCTGAATGTTTTTGGTTATTCCGAGAGTGTTCTTTTCTAAATCCCTTTCCTGTCTTTGCATAATTGAAGTCTTTAGCAGAGTCACCTATCAGTGGGCATTTAGGTGTATTCCATGTCTGAACTACTATGAAGGATGCTGCTACGAACATGAAGGTGCAGAAATCTTTTCATCTTAGAGTTTTCATATTATTTGGGTCAATACCTAGCAGTGAGATTGCTGGCTCATATGATATTTCCATTTGTAGATTTTTAAGAAATGGCCATATAGTTTTCCGTAAGTCTGTACCAATTTACTCTCCCACCAGTAGTGAATGAGTATCCCTTTTTCTCTACACCCTAACCAACATTTGTTGGTTCCTTTTTGATATGGGGTAGTCTCATGAGGGTGAGATGATATCGTAGTTTCAATTTTCATTTCCCTGATAATAAATTATATTAAACATTTTTTTTATTTATGTGTCCATGGGCCATCTTTGTGTCTTCTTTGGAGAGTGTCCATGTAAGTCATTTGCCCATTTTTTGATTGGGTTGTTAGATTTTTGTAATTGTTTATACGTTGTATGAGCTCTTTATACATTTTGGACATTAACCCCTTATCAGAGTATGAATTGCAAATATCTTCTCTCAGCCTATACTATGCCTTTTTGTTTTTGTCATGGTTTCTTTCACTATACAAAAGCTGTGTTAAGTATTTGGAGACTCATATCCATTTACAAAGGAAACAAAAGCAAAAATAAACATATGAAACTGCATTAAAAAATATTCTTTACGTCCCAGGATCTAATATGATGGTAATTAATTAAATGACATCTAAGACATTAAATCTTACCATTTAAAGGTACTTTCGAGATCATCTAATCCAGTTTTTTTAAATGATGATAATGAGACTCATTTAGATTGATCAATATTTATGTACCCTGGAAAGATAGGTAGAATTCTAATTCTTTTAATTCATTCCAAAGAAGAGGTATGGAAATAAGCTAGACACAGTTGTGTTTTCAAAAGCAAGAGCATATTTATGGGCCTGAAAAGTCTGAACCACACATGATTTAGTGGTGTTGTATTAGTCTAGCTCATTATCAAATCTCAGTAATTAACCATACTGAGAGTTTATTTCTGGGTCACACACATTTGAAGTATTTGGCAGAGGATTTTCTCCATCCTAGGCTTCAACCATAGTTGTCCTCCATTATGAACATGGCAATGTAAATAGCCCTGTAGGTGGAGTATTAGATCTCAGGCACTTTCAAACAAAATTATATATGTCACTTTGGTTCTCTTGATTTAGCTGAAACTAGCCTGCCAGATCTTATGACTGAGAGTCAGTTTCTACGAAGTCATCCTTCCCGGTCACTACGAATTAAATCCATTCTCTTCCCCTCTCTGAAGGAGCCAGTGCAAAGACCATCCAGTCTCTGTAACCCATTTAAAGGGCAGGGTCACTAAGGATACCCAGTAAGGAGAAAAGAACCAGAATGGGAATTCCCTGGCAGTTTCTCTCCCACAGATTTTGTTTTGATCAAGCATCCTCCACTGAATGCCTTTCAAGACCAGAACAGTATCCTTGGTGTTAAATCACATTTGTAGCTGGCAATTCAATTGTCTGTAGAGGTTAAATACAAAGAACCAATGAACAAATAGGCAAAAAAAACAAAAAACAAAAAAAAACCCAAAAAAAAACTGACCGTGGCTTTGTTTTTAAAATCATTTCTCACAGAATCTGTCAGTATTACTAGTTCACATCCTTATTCGAACTAGATATAGTCAGTTAAGATTTAACATCCATTGAGCTAGGACCTTTGGTTGGCTTAACTGTTACAGTTTTTCTGTTTATTATGAGCTAAGAAGAGAGTGAAGACATTTCACCAGTCATGAGATGATCCCTGCATTCAAGTGATGCTCTCCAAAGTAAGAGAATGAAAGAAACATAATTGAAATCCACACCCTCATTTTTATGGAGACTTTGAACTAATAAATTATTCAAAGTAGCCTGAAGATAACTTGCTACTTAGTTTTTGCTTTTCTCCACTCTCAATCAGATCCTCATAATATTGGGGGAGAAATCACAGACTGCAAACTATAGAAGCGGCCCCACCCCAGAGCATATTTAAGGTTTATATTCTCTAAGCAACTTGAGAATAAATAAACATGATTACGATGAAATATTACTGAGCTTATGTTTGACTAAAACCTAGCCTCAAACCAATCAGCAAAAATCAGATATATGATAGTTGGATTAGAGAAATGATGGCAGGGTCATTGCTACTTCTTTAGGAAGATAGTTGCTATTAGTTCAACTCTATCACTGAGAACTTTTCTAATAACATGTAACAGTAAACAGCCCAATTTGGCTGTTCAGTGTGATAGCTTCTTGTTTAAGGCTTAAATTATATTTTTAGATGTAAATTGGACCCCGGTATTGCATTGGAAAATTGTTTAGTTAATTCAGGTAATCATAGTGGTCTTTTGTACAACCTAGGGAAATTTGCTTTCTACCTCTGCCTAAGTTTCTATGTGAAAAGAAAGTGTTGTAGCATAATTTTTGGAGCATAATTGAGAAAAACATATAAGGCCTGATTTAAATTCATTTAAGCATTTATGTTCTGTCTCATCTACAAAGGAATATCAAATAAAAATGGAAATAAGGGTCTGACAAGGAAACATTCAGAACGAAAAAGGACAAAAACTATGAGGATAAATGCAAAATATTATTACTCAGGGATTATGTCAGTGGACCAAATACAGCTTCAAATTTTGGTATAGGCTTTATAGCAACCCAACAAAAGAAAAAAAAAAGAGATATTGTCAGTGCATAGACATGAATAACTAATAATGAAAGAAAGAATGGAAAGGAAATATGTTTTTCCAGTCTTTAAGCATATACTGGACTAGGCAACTGGAAGAAATTTTTCCCATGAGTGTACATACATGGACATTAGATTTGAATCTTTAAAACATCTTGGTAATAAATGTGATATTGTTTCTTAGGACTTTTTAAAAAAAATCTTTCATGATTCCGGTAATAAACGTCTTATAAGATCTAATAATTCAACAATCATTGGTTACACAAAAAATCAGTAATTGAAGGTAAGGAAAAGAGGCTCATGACATACTGTCCTCTGTCCTCAGGGTGCTTACAGTGTAGTAGAGATATGAAAAGTAGGCAATGAAGTCCTAGGACTAGAAAAGCCAATCAAAAAGAAAAAAGTTAGACACTTGTGATGGGAAGAATTTTCTAAGCCTCCAGGCAAAACCTGCAAAGGACCTGAAGGGAGGAAGTCAAAGCCTTTCAGGAAACTAAAACTTGACTTAAGGAGAGCTAAGAGAAAAGACGCTATGCATGTATGTAGATGATGAGATAATGAAAGACCTCATAAGCCCTGGTAAAGAAACTGCCCTCCATCTTGAGGAAAGAGAGCCAAGAAGGAATGTAATACAAGGGGGTCTGGTTTAAAAACAAACAAACAAACAAAAAAAAACCCAACCACCACTGTGTTGTATTTTGACTTGGCCAGTGACTTGAGGGACATGGAAGGAGGTAACAGGGAAGACAGACATACAGGGACTTGAAAGAGACATGTGAGTGACAGAAGATGTTGGTGTCTCTCCTCCAGGTCTTTTGTATCTTCCACCTGACTGCTCAGCTCCACCCCTCATTAAGTAGGACAGGGAACCTAGAACCTCCCCTTCTTATGGAGACTCCTCTTTTACACCAGCATAGTGCAAAGGCGCTATGCACCAGGGCCCAAGGAGCATACATTTGCCTTCATCACTCATAGTGATGTTAGATGCCTCTTATTTTCACCTTTCCAGTGAAGGTAGACAGCTCTCTGCCATCAAACTTAAAACAACTAATGGTCAGCAAGTTGTTGGAGATAGCTATAACTTCAGTGGGCCTGAAGACAGAGAGGTTACTTTCTTTAGAAGACAACGATTTAGAATCTTCTTTGCCATGTGTCAGGGGAGGAGAAAGGTGCATGTCTTCTGTATATGAGCTTCACCCTTCAAAGGTCACCCCAGGTCTCGTCCACATAGCAACCACTGCCGGGATTTATCCACCCAAGAGAGATTTCTCTCTCCCAGAGCTGGCATTTACTTTCTTTGCCAATGAAAAATTAAAATAGCTAAATAATTGCATTTGGTAACCTTGCCTGCTATCTGGTAGTGCACAGAACAGAGCAATTATAGGGAACCTCAGGTGGTTGATGAGGTCACTTTAGACTTTAAGCATTATCTAATAATACACTGGCCTGTACTAAGTGCATTGTTGTGATTATTAGCTATGTAGAGAGTGGGGTGTGTGTATGGGGAAATAGTTTGCATTATTTAATTTGATAGTACTACCACACAACCTTGCATTGCCACTCCTACAAATTCCCATATAGCAACAGATGGGTTACATGGTTGTAGCTTGGTATTCCCTTGCATGGATTCCAGCTTAAAGTCAGAGAAAACATATAATTATCACTTCAAGTGAAGAGAGATTCAGTGCACAGCTGCTGTAAAGGATAAATTAAAATAAAAGTGAAAGCCCACTGAGGGGCCAGTGAGAGGTCTGTGACTTTCTGGGCAATGAAGCTGCATTAAGAATTTTAACGGGTGAATTGGTGGTGGGCTACCCAAGGGGAATGCAAAATGTAAAAGACATAAATAACAATAAAAATATATATTATATATATATAAAAAAAGAATTTTAACTCTAGACTCATTCACAGATGATTTTGGTAATTTTCTTTCAGAGACACTGCTCACAGAAAGTTTTAGTTTCTCTTTTGACAGACTAGTTTGGGGAAAGAGTCACCTTTAGTAAGGTGGTCGTATGTGCTAAAGAGGACATGTAATATTGTAGAAGCACTTGACTCTGAAACCAGTAAGCACAGCTCAAGCCTTCCTGCAATCCTCCCAATGACCTCATAAGTCACAAGGCTTTAAAGTGTTTCTCCAGGACACTTAATTTCCAAATACAGTTTACCCCACAGACATGTGAAGTTCAATTGCTTGGCTCCTACCAAAGAACTGGAAATAACAAAACGGTGCATTTGAATCTTAGTAAAGGAGAACTTAGAGGATGTAATTGCTGTTGTCTTCTATCCTCTGCCAGGTCTGTCCAAAAGAAATTGGGATTTGATTTATAGATATTCACTGTTCCAGTGGGCAAACTCTTTTCCCAAGAGGTGAAAGATATTCAGAAGCAAATTTTCTTAGTATAAGATTTTTTTTTTAATATGAGTCTGTAATAACCATTTGCCACAAATAGTAAAATGTCTACCCAGAAAAGCAGACTTTTCTGTCCTAGGTGGGGGATCGCTTAGAACACTGCTAAGGACCCTCTCCCATGTCATTAGAATCCCAAGTTGCATAGACTGGGCAGGGGACACAGAGAAGCACTAACTAGTGCTCAAAGTCTGTTAGTATGTTTAAGTCTATTTCATTAAAATGGGTCTCTAAAGGATAGTAACCCGACTGACTTTCCCCATCTGTATGTCCACTCCCTCCCTCTCCCCCCCACTAATGGTTTCCAGTGGCAGAAATCCAAGATACAGTAATCCTGTTTGTTTGATGACTAAACATCCTTTTATGCCTGGAGGATCAACTCTAAGAGTTCAACAAACTGAATTAGTGCCTAATGCTGAAACCAGAGCACTCTGGACTTTAAAGAGTGGCCCAAATCACCAATATTCCCAGCCTGATTGGTGTCTCCCTAGAGGAAAAATCACTTTGTTTCTCTTTGGCTGATTATGTCAAACTTTCTGAGAGATAATTGGCCAAAAGGGCAGTGAATTTAAAATGCATGCTGAAGTTCTTGGGTAGCATAAATCTACAACTAGTGTACACAGAGGCCACGAACTAACATGTGTTTCTCACTTCCTAAAAGCAAATGTTTTGATTTGACTTGATTTGCATTTGGGGTAAGTAAAGTTGAAACAGAGATGAAAGTCTAAGTTGTTTGGAAAGAAAGAGCTAAGTCTGATCTGAATTTTACCTAATGTAAATTAGCCCTTTGGGGAGAATAATTTAGTGTTATTTATTTACCCTGCTGATAGACTAGCTAGAGCTTATAGTTGCCAACAACAAGTTACTTCATGAAATCTACCTCATACTACAAGAAATCCTTCATTTGTTCCGAATGCTGGCCTCCCCAGCCCTAGATGAGATAAACTTCCTGAGCATCTGTCCCTCACAGGGTAGGTCTGTCCTTAAGGGATTCTGCTGCTGCTGCTATTTATTGTGAGGAAGGAATAGGCATCCCACTGATTGTCTGTATCTAGTAGCAAAAAATAAATAAAACGGTCACTAAAAGTAAAGCAGGGATCACATGGCAAATCAATTTTTTTAGTGTATTGAGGCGAAAAATCAAATATTGTCCAAAAATTAACAAAGCAATAAAATTATTTTTTTTGTGTGTGTGTTTGTGTGTGTGTGTGTGTGTGTGTGTGTAAAAGAAGTAAAGAAAAGAGACTGAGAAGACGCCAAAGACAGAAAATGTCTATGTCATAATATAATTTCAGGCAGAATTTCATGATACAGTCCTAATGTGATTTATGATGTGGCATGATTAAATGGTACCTCTTTCTCTCTTTGTGCTTTCCAAGTTCTGGTAATTCTAGTGTCAGCCTGACTTTTGAAATAATGAAGATTTTATAGATAGGGATAATGTTATCATGATGATTAGCATAGTAAAGGCTAATACTCAAGAGAAAACATTTATTTTATATATCAGACTTCTTTTTCCTTAGCATGGACTCACCAGTAGTTACAAAATATTGTGCATCTTAAGTCACCGCTATTAATAATGGTGGACTCCAATTGAACCTGCTCTTAATTAATCTGAAATTCTTACTGAAATGGAAAACAGTGCTTAATAATCACTCTTGGTTCTCTTGTTAAGAATAGAACACAACCAGAAAGTCCAATTTTCATCACAGTTAACTCTGGATGCCACATCCCGCCAATATCATGTTATACATTATTGTCTGGATTATATCTTCTTTCAGTAACCTTCCCAATTAACCATCTGTGGGGAATCATCTTTGCCATCACCCCAGAAATTTATGTAGTACCCAAAGTATAAGCAGATATGTTTTTGTTTTATTTATCTCCCAGTGTATTGATCTGAATAATTTGTGTATTTATAAATAAGAGAGGTCAAAAATTAAATCAATAATTTACCTGAGCTTGTTCACCCACAACATATTGCTTCTTAATATCCAATGCAACATTTGTCTTTGGTTAAGAAAAAAGAATGCATATGTAAGATAACCAGATAAAATTGATGATACTATTTTTACTTCATCCCCATTTATTTTGGAATAAATATTGTTCTGTTCCCTCTGACATTAAATTAATCAGACAAATCTCTAGGTCTCAAGATTTCCTAAAAATTCTGCTTGACTTGATAGTATAAGTGAGCTAGAGAAGTAATAGAAGGGATAGAACCCAAAAGAAAAGGACTGAAATATAATGCAAAAGCAATGCCCTTGTCTCTAAGCTGTGGCAAATATATATCCCAGGTAGATAAGACTGTTTAACAATTGAGGATATCATTTTGTTGATACTTCCTACAGTAGAAGCTAAATTCTACATAGCATTAGCCCCTTTCTCTATTTATCTTCTCTATTATTTTACAGATGGTTTGGGATATATGGGTATTCAGGCTGATAGGGATTATTTGCCCATTCAGATTCCAGAAACTAATGGAACCATATAACACTATTTTCTACTCTCTATGTAACAAAACGAATGACAATAGGCCACATGGAAGCTTATTAGTGCTTTGGTGGTGGATGTGGTTTGACAACAGACATACAAAGAATAAACTCATAACCCTAAAGCATATACAGTGTTGTAAACCAATGTTACTTCAATAAAAAATAACATAATTTTATTAAGCAATATTTCTCATAATATAGACTTCTTGATTCACTTTCTTAAGAAATAGTATTAAAATAGCAACCTGCTAAGGGCATGTTAGTTAATTTTAACTATCGGTTAGAATTCAGATATTGAATTACCTATAAATGATTCCTTATGTTCATATGCAACCTGCTAGGTCACTTCAAGTCAAGTTACTACACAATTTTGCTATTGTGTATTTAGACAGCTGAAATGTCCAAAAATCTTCTAGATAACTGACCAAAACAGGGGTAGGGTTTATAAACTATGATTCAACATTTCAAAATATAATGTTGTAACATAATAATCCTAATCATTCACATAATCGTCAATATTAACTAATGAATATAAACAATAAGTTTTTGAAATTCAATAACCCTTATAGCAAAGACATCATGCCCAAGTCGATAATCCATTTATTTTCGGAGGCATAAGGATAAATTCAGAGTTCTTCTTTATCTAAGATAGCTAATACAGTTGAAGTAAAAAAAAAAACAAAAAAAACTGCAGGGCTGTTCATCAGGTTAAAATAACAACACCTCCCTCTTTGAAATGTAATCAGTCTCCCATGCTATGCTTTGAGAAGTCTCCTGACAAAATTAATTAACCAAGTCAATAAGTCAAACTGTTGCCTGGACTGTAAAGAAATATGTCATAGGAGAGAAAATATAGAGTGATTTACTTCTTTTTCTTAATCGGTTTGGTTATCTGAAGATAGGTAGTGTTGCCAATGAGGACTTTCTTGAGTCATGTTCTCAAAAGAGAACCCATCTGTTTTTTTAATCTGCTTTTCTATAGCCAAGGCATATATTTTCACTGGATTCTTAGGCATGGGCTAAATTTTGGGGTTGCGTATCCCTTCCTGTCTGTAAGCCATACACACTCATTCTCACATCTTGACCCTTGATTTAAGTAAAGAAGAAGAGGGGAGTAGAAGTAACAAGAATAAGTCATTTGCATAGATGGACAGCTGCTTTTGAGAAAGGCAGGAGATTCTGAATTTCATTTTCCAGGACAGCATCTAAAAGATGGGGTGCAGATGTAACCAATAAGTAGATGAGTGATCATAGCAATCACAAGCCAGTTGTGGTTTGTGAGGGGAACAGGAGACACTGGAAAAGAAACTTTAGATATTGGCATATCTCTTTGCTCTCTTGAATATTGTGCAAGGAATTCAAGAATTTAATTCATTTTGCAGCTATTTTTCAATTCTTGAACTGTGTTTCTTGAATGTAATGCAAAGTTTAAAATATTAACGTCTCATTTAGTAGCATGACAGTAGTAAAAGAAGTCTTGGTAATGTTTATATTCTAGGAAATGCCTACTTTTTTTGTTCCATGACCCAGTGCTTATTTTTTAGAAGAATGTTTTGTATTATATGTTATATCATTGCTTGATTTTCTTGTAGACTTTCATGTTTTTGCTTTTGAATACTTTGAAGAATGTGTTGCATATTATGTTACATATGACTCCATATTTTAACACTTTTTTAATGAGAAACTTAGCAAAACAAGTATGGACCTCAGTGAGACTTCTTTATTTCTACTAAAAGCTACTAAAATAACTTAAAGTGGCTCTATCCCAAAACCATTGTTTGTTTGTTTGCTTTATTTTTTTTTTAGTTCTAATCCCAAGGACCTAAAATCTATTTTGCCAAAAAAATTTTAAAAGGAAAACTAAAAGCAATATCATATCCTCTGTCATTTTACAATATACACAGATCTATCTAGTTCAAATTAAATAAACAATTATATATTAAGTATATAAGATGTATACAGCAATCTTCTGGGTGTTGTTAATTGTTTAAATATGCACTCTAACTAAATACCATTTTTTTTTCTTATTAAAATGAGACGCTCTAAAAAGAGAGACTATGACTCTTGACATTTTATATATAAGATCTATCATTCATGGTTTGTTACATGTGCTGACATTCTAAATTACTTACAAAGATGCTCATACTACACACAGACACACACACACACACACACACACACACACACACACACACACACCCCTGCTGTGAACAATAACCCTTTCTTTTCCTCAGAATCCAGGGGTAACCACAGCCCAAGTGATTGAATAGCAAAAAATATCAACAGTTTTTTGTTTTGTCTTCCAGAACTTTACTATGCAAGTATAACCATTAATTATAAATTCATATATATTATCTCATTTAAATGTTTTTAAGGAAACTATTAATGTTGGCAAATGTACCATCCAGCAGTGAGGCGATATTTTTATTGATGATCTCTTAAGACAGAGATTGGAGAATACTATTGGGCTGTGGAATCCCTGCTGTGCTAACAGTGACCACAGAAACTTCTCAAGTGGTTTATGTCCAAATGAATGCCCATTATTATTACAGGAGCCTTGGCCCCATGTCACCAGCTGGTCTTCTATCTTACTTATCACAAGTTGTATCCCACGTTACATATTTTGTGAAAATCAAGCCAACTTCTCCTTGGCCTCTCTCTGTTAGAATCACTCATTGGTTTTGCCCTCCTGGATCTCAGCACTTAGATATTAGCAAAAATACACAATTTGAATCGAAGTAAGAAAATCAGGGGGAAAAAAAACAAAGATGCATTCAAATCTCCTTACATATATTCATTTACCCACATTTCTATAATGTACTTAAATGAGCATTCATCTTAAATAACTATACTTTATGTGTGTATATATACATTTCATTTAAAAATCTGTATCTAATATGGTTTTAAAACATTTAAAAACAACACTTTTAAAAGCTTAAAAATAAATGTCTATGAGAGTCTGTGCTGTAAAACTGTTATTAGTTTACCAGGTGCTCATCTACATAAATTGGAATAAAACAAATGTCTTGATGTGACATGTTTATTTGATTCAAGCAGGTCTAATAATTGAGCTGTGAAAGCGTGGAACCATTTGGTCTACTCTATTTACTTTCTGTTCTTTAAAGTTTGACACTGTCCTTCATCCGAATGAGAGTTCTATTGAAATTATCTTTCTTTCAAAATATCCTGACATCTTAGAAGTGTTTTTCACAAGAAAATGTTTGATGCTGTATTTTTAAAATATTAACAACTTTATAAAAAAAAATATCCTCATGATGATTGAAATGAGTTAAACCATAAAATTGTCCTTGACTTTCATGTTTTGGGGAAGCCATGGAACTAGAGACACCTCAGAGGTTTTCTTAGACCTTAGTTTGTGTTTCTTTTCATTTTAAGTCTCTGAAGTTAAAAGAAACAAGTGTGAAAACCAAAACAAAACAAAATAAACAAAAATCATGGCAACTGCAGAAGTAAAATAGAAAACAATAAAGAGCAAGTTTAAAGAGTACCTGGAATTGCTGATAAAAAGTGAAATTATCAGTCTTCTATATTTTTTATGTTGCTAAATATCGGCATGCCTGTCACACACTGAAATGGTAATCAATTAAATTACTGAGCATTAATTGCTTGCTGGATTTTTGTAATATGTGCATGTTTGTTATTTTATGAATGTGTAATATATGCTCCTCCTAAATCCTTGAAGTCAGCAATTATTCATTGTATTGTCAGACCTCCCACTAATTTGACTGCATTGAATGAAAAGTGCTGTTTATCACTCTAAGAGGGTCTCAGTTAAAATCTGCAAATTATAAATTTATTTGAGAGGACTTTTAAAGTGGCTTTTAAACTACAGACGTCCACGTCCAAACATTTTAGCTCGTGGTGCCTCATAACTATTCCCTGTCACCTGAATTAATTAACCAGTATATTCATAGTACCCATGGACACCAGCTCCGACCTGAAGTTGTTATCTTAGGTTTTTCTAGTACTCCATGAACTTATCAACTAGTGTAAGTGAATTTAGATTTTGAAAATCTTTTTTAATTTTGAGCTCTGCTGTTGGATGCTAAATAATCATTTTTAAGCAAATGTTACACCTTCTAATCCATTTTTACAGCAAGCAAATCATTTTCAGGATGAGGATTGTTTATGCACCATAAGAATTAGATTATAAATTAAGTGATAAGAAAAGAATACTCAGAAAAGGATGTTGATTCAAGAAAAAAGAAATCACGCCATTCAATAACAGAGCAACTTATAAGACATCGTGTTCATAAGTCCCATAGTTCTAGACGGTGAGAGCTGAGTGTGGGGAAGTGGGAAAGGAGGAGGATGAGGGAGTATCATACCACTTGATATAATGTAATGGAAAATTCTAAAACTAAAGTTTTCATTCATTAATCAGTGTTTCCATACATATGGTTACAATTATACATTCTTATTTTCTACGGTTTTACCTTTTATCAGGACAGGTGTAAAAATGAATCTTAATTTCCTTTTGGTGCATCAGGTGCCTGAGGAGGGGGTGGCTCTAATCTCTGCACGACCACACAGAATGTTGTCTGGAGGTTATTATACATATTTGGGCTGAATTGTGTCCTGGCAATTTTAAATGTTGAGGTTTTAACTTCTCATTCCTCAGGATGTGATTATGCTTATGTACAGTGGTAATTAATTTAGAATGAGGTAGTTCTGGTGGGGCCTAATCCAATATGGTTCAACTACTTTTAAGAAGAGGAGCTTAGGAAACAGAGGTAGACCATGTAAAGGGCCCGCGAGGGCTTCTTCATATCTACAAGTCAAGGAGAGAGACTACAGAAGGAACCAACTCTGTCTACACTTTGATCTTGAACTTGTAGCCTCCAGAATTGTGACAAAACACATTTCTTTTGCTTAAGTGACACAGTCTGGGACTTTGTTATGGAAGACTCAGCAAATTAATACAGTACCAATCCCAAATCTAAGTGAAGGCCTGTAAAATTGTGCAGGGAAAGAAAAATAGATGCGTGAAATCATCACGAGGACCTAGGTTCTTCTGACAATTTAGACATGAATACCTTTTTACTTTCTGTGTATCTGTTCCATGCAATTGTGTTGAAATGGTAAATCTAACCAAGGAGCGCTAATTACTGCTACTAAAGCATTCATCTACTTCAACTTTAAGCCTTTGGTATTTTCCAGAGAATTAGAAAAGTCCTAATATTGATTCGTTTGTACCACTGTAGCTTCAAAGCTTGGGATGATGTTTAATATAATGATTTTTTTTCTGGCTCTACTCTAATGCAAAAGAAATAGGAATACCTGCCATGAAATCAAAGGAAGACATTGATTTATGCTCTGGGAAGAAAGAATTGAAAATTGAATAAAGACAAGAGAAAATAAAATTTCCTAGACCAAGAACAAATGGAAATTGATTTAATTTACTGAAAAGAAATCACCTCTTTGAGTAGTCAAGCAAGGCATTAGGATCTTGCTGACTACCAGGAAAGGACAAATTAGAATTAGAAGAATCTATGAGCATGAGGGCTCCAAATTACTATAGTACCTTTCTGGTAAATTTCCACATTTTACACAAACATTATGCAACATTTCAGGGAATTGTGATTTTTCCACTAGTACAATAGAATGGTATTAAAATATTTCCTTGTCTTGCCTTTTAAAGAAAGATTAAATTATATTCTATCATGCAGGCATTCCACACATGCATTTTTGATAGTGGTATGTGAAACATATGGGCATTTCAGCCGTATATGGTTTTCATAATAACATTTAACTCCACTTAAATAAACTTCATTCCCAGAGCCACGGAATGGAATCTTTGGAGAGCCTCAGATGGAACTGGTCACATGTAAGGAATAGACTCATGACTAGGCTAGACCTAACCCCAAGCACTCCTTTTAGATTGACAATATGAAAAGTCAGAGCAACGTGGCAGGCTGCCAGTCCTAAGAAGGTGGCAACAAGGAGACCAAACAATAAACGTATGTTTAAATACTCTCCGTGCTGAAGAACTACGTGATAGAATTGGAATGAAAGTAAAAGACATAAAAATTCTGACGACTTGAACTTTTGAAATCTCACCTTGGAGGAAAATTGCAAAAAGCAGCTACACAGGACTTAGCAAAGCACAAAATGCATTGACGATTTGGCAACAGGTGTACCATGTAATTTAAGACAGAATTGGGCCGGCATTTGGAAATAGACATGTGTTTCTGGTTGAAAGTCCCCTCTAAACTCTTTGTTTTGTGGCAATTCCCACTGGGGGAAATGACTAGTCTCCTATCAATCATGTTAGGCAGAAAGAGAGGAAGGGAGGCCTGAAGTGGTGGCTGGGAGGATGGCCTCTTCCCCCAGCTAGACCCAGAGGACAGGTCTCAGCAGTTGTAATCACTCTCGATATTTTACTTTTGTTATTCCCCAGCCACCTTTAAAATGGTCTTATAGATAGCTTAGTGTAAGCTGTGCTTTGGGGAATTAAGGGACTCGCTATGCTCATACTTGGGGCAAAGCAATTACTTGCAGAACAAGTGACAGGAAAGTCTGTTTTAAGAGTTAACCTACAAGGGTTCAAAATGAAATGTTTTGGCACATTAGGAGACAAGGTGAAAATTGACCACTAGCATGGATTTGGAAGGGTCATAGTAATTGCTTCTCAAGAGGACTGGGTATATAATAGGCTTCCACAATCTATGGGATAGAAGCTTGCCTCATTAATCTTTGGACATTATGGGAAGAACTTAAAGACCTTGGAGAGGTTAAACATGATTAGCTTAATCTATTTGTTTATATACAAAAATCATCTTGTTTCCCAAGAATTTAAAAGAAGGAAAATAATTTAACCTTATTACTATGTAAAACCAGAGCACAATCTCTTTGAATCAAGTGTACTGGAGCAAACAGAAGTCTCCAGAACTTCAATAAAATTATCCCCATGTATAAATAAGGGAACTGTTAACTAAACTAAGACAGGATGGCAAAAAATTAGAATGTCTCTCAGAATTAATGATGGTAGTTTCCATTTGAAGACTGTCTCAGACATAGAGAACATAAATCAAGATCAATCTTATTCTTGTGTCATGGACAAGATTATTGTATTGTGAAATGAGAATATCCAGCTATTTTAACCTGATGCTACTAAATACTTAATTCCCATGGATCTCTGTTTTGAATATATATTGACAAAGCAACATTTCATTTATGTGTTGGCTCCTCATACACAGCTACTTCATCTGCAGTTTTAAATTTGCAGCAGGGAAGATATGAGTGCGAACAATGTAATTGGAAATAGGGAATTAAAGAGGAGATACACGGTTAAATTTACATAAAGTTTACAGTAAAAAAAAATACTGTATTTCTAATTGAGGACTTACGCAGGAGACTAAATAGAAATCCTGGGTAACAGAAGTATCCATTCTGTCTTTACACATAGTTTTCTTTGGTACTGAAATTGTTTATAAGGAGAGAGTGATTGGTCCTATCCCCTCACTCTTTATATCTCAATTATAATATTTAGTTTTATTCCTAATGTTCATCAGTCTCTAGCATGTGATAATTTTAATTAATTATCTGGCATTTTTTATCTCTTGCATTAAAACTAGCTAATTAAGTCAGGGACTTTGGTCTCTTTTTTTACTGTTTTGCTAGTCCTCAAAACAATGTGATGGTCACTGCAGATATTCATAGGTATTTATTGAGTTAAACCTGTAATCATATTCTTATCAGCAATAAGTACTATTTTCAGTACAGAAAACCAGAGAGAAAGAATTTTAAAAAATTTGGTTTAAGAATAGAAACTCTTGTGAGACATGCTATTGTTCAGAATAATCTTGACACCTTTGTTAGATTATTTTGAGTTGTGACAACTCATTTTTTGGTTATATAGAGTTATGTTTAATTTTGTAACTCCAAGTATTTGTTTGCTGGTAGGTTTTAATTTCTTTTTTTAATTTTTTTTGTTATTATTATTTATGTCTTTTACATTGTTGTGTATTCCCCGTAGGTTTCCCACCACCAATTCACCCATGAATTGTCGCCATATTCCCTTGTGCTCTTTTCTTCCCCATTTTGAACCCTTATCCTCCCCCTCCCTTGCTGAATGTCTCTTACTTGGTTCCCCTATATTCCTGCTATGAGTGAAACTATTCAATATTTTTCTTTTTCCTTTTGTCTTATTTCACTGAGCATGATCCCTTCTAGTTCCATCCATATTGCTGTGAATTGCATGTGTTTATCTTTTTTGAATGCTGAACAGTATTCCATTGTATATATGTACCACATCTTCTTGATCCAGTCATCTATTTTTGGGCATCTGGATTGTTTCCATGTCTTAGCTATTGTGAACAGTGCTGCGATAAATCTAGGGGCAAATGTATCTTTTTGAATTAATGTTTTTGTGTCCTTTGGGTAGATTCCCAAAAGTAGTATTGCCAGGTCGAATGGAAGCTCCATGTTTAGCAGTTTGAGGAACCACCATACAGCTTTTCATAGTGGTTGGACTAGTTTGCATTCCCACCAGCAGTGTAGGAGAGTTCCTTTTTCTCCACATCCTCACCAGCATTTGTTGTTGCCTATTTTTTTTTAATGTGCACTATCCTCACTGGCGTGAGGTGATAGCTCATTGTGATTTTGTTTTGCATTTCTCTGATTATAAGTGATGTTGAACATTTTTTCATATACCCGTTGGCCATTTGCTTTTCTTCTTTGGAGAAGTGTCTTTTTAGCTCTTCTGCCCATTTTTCGACTGGATTGTTGACTTTGTTTTTGTTGAGTTGTGTGAGCTTTTTGTAGGTTTTTGTGAGCAGTCCTTTATCAGTTGTATTGTGTGCAAAGATTTTCTCCCAATTAGTAGGCTGTTTCTTTGTTTCGCTTAATATCTCTTTTGCTGCACAGAAGCTTTTTAGTTTGATGTATTCCCAGCTGTTTATCCTTTCCTTCACTTCTTTCACTTTTTGGGATGTGTCTTTAAAGATTTTGCTGAGATGTATGTTGTGTAGAGTTTTGCCTATATTTTCTTCTAAAAATTTTATGGTTTCAGGTCTTACATCAGCGTCTTTTATCCATTTTGAGTTGTTTTTTGTGCATGGTGTGAGGTAGTAGTCTAGCTTCATTTTTTTTTTTTTTTTGCATGTAGCAGTCCAGTTTTCCCAGCACCATTTATTGAACAAGCTAACCTTGTTCCATTGCATATTCTTTGCTCCTTTGTCAAAGACTAGTTGTCCATAGATAAGTGGATTTTTTTCTAGGTTTTCTATTCGATTCCATTGGTCTTTTTGTCTGTTTTTGTTCCTTTGCCATGCTGTTTTAAATATTATGGCTATGTAGTATAGTTTGAAGTCTGGGCATGTGATACCTCTGTTTTCTTTCTTTTAGTCAGGAGAGCTTTAGCTATTCAAGGTTTTTTTTTGTGGTTCCATATGAATTTCATCAATATTTTTTTCTATTTCTTTGAAGAATGTTATTGAGATTTTTATTGGAATAGCATTGAATCTGTAAATTGCTTTTTGTAGGATGGCTATTTTTATAATGTTAATTCTTCCAATCCATGAGTAGGGGATGTCTTTCCATTTTGTTGTGTCCTTCTCTATTTCTCTTAATAGCATCTTACAGTTTTCTTCGTATAAGTCCTTTACCTCTTTTGTTAGGTTTATTCCCAGGTTTTTTGTTTGTTTGTCTGTTTGTTTCTGTTTTGAAGGGGATGGTTCTTTAATTTATTCTTCAGACTGAGTGTTTGCATATAGGAAGGCTACTGATTTTTGTGCATTGATTTTGTATCCTGCTACTTTACAGAAGTGGTCTATAATTTTGAGTAGTTTTTCTATGGAGTTTTTAGGATTCTCTATGTATATTATCATAGCGTCTGCAAATAGAAACAGTTTAATTTCTTCTTTTCCTATTTGAATCCCTTGAATGTCTTTCTCTTGTCTAATTGCTCTGGCTAGGACTTCCAGTATTATATTGAAAAGCAATGGTGAGAGTGGACATCCTTGCCTTGTTCCGATCTTAGGGGATGATAAGTCTTAATTTCTGCAAGGCAAAGTTTCTTCCCTGCTGTCTCTGTTTATTTTTTTTTCTTTTATTTTTTATTGAATGTATTATTTTATATTTTATTTGAAAGGATAGCTTACCAATAAAAATATCAATTTTTGCAATAATTTTGTGAGGATGATATACTGTTATGATATTTCAGATATTTCTTTTTACTTTTTTACCTTTTAATTACCCAAGTTTGTTTATGCTCACAGGAGGCTCTCAGAATCTGTATATCTCAATCTTGATCTGTAATAGGTAATTTAGTGTTTAAGTACAAGACATTTGTATGAAGTACATAAACAATAAATATAACTTCTAGTTCGTTTCTATCTCATATTAAATAGCTGTTTCCCAAGTGAGTTAAGACATTGAATATAGCATCTTTTGCTTCCTAGTAGGTACTGCAAGCCATACAATAACATCCTTGCCAATTGAAAATTACCTTGACCATTTCTGTTGGGAAAAAAAAGCTCATTATCTCATAAGTAGATAGTATCCTCACATAATTGAATTCGTAATTCACATATTGAATTCATAATTTCAATATTGAAACAAGCTCTGTCTCTTTGTCCTCATTTCCCAGGTCACTCTAGTCTGGCTTATGTCCCCACCATTCCTCCATATTGGTCACCTGTAACACTTATGACAGCTAATCCAATGGATCTGTGCCATGATCATCTTACTCTTTCTGTAGCAGTTGACCTTGACCCAGCTAGCGTTCTTGATTTTGGCATGTCTGCCGATATCTCTGGGCATTGCTTTTCAGTTTCCTTTGCTAATATATCCACCTCAATTCCAAAAGAAAAAAAATCCAGAAATGTTTTGCACTAGAAAAAAATATGTACCTAAATGTTAAGGTTTTCTTTAGGTTTGAAGTGCTTTATAAACAAAAGCATCTTGTATTAGACCTGGGACATCAAAGGCAGACACTTCAATTGAAGTGATTGATTTTTCTTCTTTGAAGAGTAACATTAATTAGGATGAATATATTTTTTGTACATAAAAGTGATATGTAAGAAAAAAATGCCACAGGTGATATCATTTTCTTAGTTTATTGTTAAAATTGACTGAGCGATATTTGGTATCTGCGAAACTGAAGTATTAAGTTTGACTAATGTTTCAAGAGAAATGTCATTGTTAATAATTTAGACACATTCAAGACACAACAAGTACTTACATTGTTTTCTTAATATTCTATTATTCTCATACTTTAACCTGTATCAATTTAAAAGGAAACAAACCCTTCTATAATAATAAAAAAAAAACTATTTATGCTTTATAATCCACAAGTGTGGCCAGATCTGCATTAGTGGATTATGTCTGAAGATCACTTAATGCAAAGTATGTGAAAGATTTAAAGGTGAAGCAAATTCCCTTGTCCTTTTCTTTAATAAACACCATCACAATTGACCTTTAAAGCTGATAAAGCTATAAGGAAAGACAAGAGCAGATGCAATATTCTGCCAGACCTGTTCAAATATATTTAACAGATGGCTAAGGCTATGATTCTTTCTTTTTCCAAAGAAATTTCAAGTTGATTTGAATTTCTGTGCTGGTAATTTGTAACATCAAGATTTTACTTATAAAATAAATTGAAACTGGAAGCTAACTGGGGGAAAAAGAACATTTTCTTTTGCTGATCTTAGATAATGAGGACAGTAGCTTCCAGCATCAGAGAGAGATGCACTATGTAAACAAGCATCTGCATTTGGTTGTTTCATGCTGTGCTGGAGGAAAAATCTCAATTCTCCCCACTAAGGTGTGGGGATTAGGTTGACTTTTATTTGACCTCAATGCTTTTGATTTGTTAGATTGTCATTTAGTCTGTGAAAATGTTCAACCTAATCTTTCCAGACTCTTATAATCAACTAGAGTGTTATTGATCTTCCTATCATTCGCTAAACTCTAGAAATCATATATGAATAAGAATGCGCAAACACTTATAGATGATGTAAAGCTATTCAACATGCTCTTAATTATAAATAGCTCTTTCTAAATTTACTACAACTATTAACGTCATATACTGATATACACATATACATTTCCTCTCTTACCCACCAATGCACATTTATATTCAGACTTTTATAGTCACATATGCCACAAATTCCATTCCCAGATGTCTCACTGCCATATCTATTCTGTACCTACTCTCTCAACAATCTGAAGCCATTAATAGACACCTGGCTATGGATGAATTGCACACACAGCTTTTTGAGAAACCCTGTAAGGAAATAAAATTCCTGAGCTGCCTTCAGTTTTTTTATTTTTTCAAGAGACATCATTTAGCATCTATTAAATGAAAAGTTGAAATGCTGCAAGTTCAACATTCATGGACCCTTTACTCCTTTCACTCGTTATTAATATTGTGCCACTATTGTTTTCCTCCTATCTATATTTTAATGCCTTTTGTAGGGTATTGGCCAACTAACTTGTCAAATACGTGGAAGCGATTTTCAGAGATCATGACACTTTGCCTCTAAATATCATGCTTTTCTTGAGAATAAGAACAATTTTTCTGCATAAGCACAATACAAAGAATATATATGCGACCAGTTTAAATTAATGTAATTATAATCAGTTCAGTGTTGAGTCATGGCATTTGATTTTTTGAAGAGGGGAGGCTACTTTTCATACAGATTGTCCCTTTGTCTGGCTCTCTTTGTTTCCTCGTGACTCATTACATTATTATTAACCTTTTATTTCCAGCACTGATAGAAGATTGTCTGTGTGATTTTTATTGCCTTACATCAAGGACACTTAAATGTAGCTTTATTTCAACTGTTGATACTAAATTTGATCACTTGGTTAAACTGTCACTATAATGTCTGTCCATTTAAATGACTTTAAATTAAAGCCATCCATTTAATTTATCATTAATAATCTCCATATGAGTGATTTTTTTTAAGTTGGTGTATATACAGTATCCCAACATCATTCTCCCAATGGTTTTGTCATCCCAATGGTTTTGTAACCAGTAGTTGTCTTTATCAAAAGAAAGGTCTTTTACACAGTTAATATTTTCCACAATTTAACTTATAAATGGGAAAATACTGTTCACATTTTTAAATTACTCAAAAAATATCTGCATAGTTTTCTGTTTCTCTCTTTCTTAAGGCCTGTATAGTGTGTTTATTTGGATAGAAAAAGAAAGCAGGAGAGCTTGGTTGGAAAGCGGAGACACGATATCAAGTTTTTCTGTTATTTCTTTTCTTCCTCCTTCCCTCCCTCCCTCCCTCCCTCCTTTTTTTTAAACACCCAACACCACAAGTCAATTTTTTAGAATTGGGATGAAAAGAAAATTTTAGAGATGTGTGTTTATTCTGGTACTTCTGATTAGTTGTATAACTAATCTAGAGAAGATTATCATATTAATCTTACACTATTTCGTCAAGAATGGAATTTTACCATGATTTCAAAATTGTGATCTACCATTTAGAGTTAGGGATCATAGTTGTGTCTATGGAACCTTAGAAAACTTTTTCTCCATCTCTGGTGGACACTTATCAATAGGTCCTCAGGTGCCCATCACTTAAATTTGTATTCTCTGTTCTTGTCTTTGAAGAGTTTCTGCATTGGATAAGTTTTGTTATTGAACACCACTTCAGTGACATCGCCGAGTCTCTGCAAACCAACTGAGACTACAAACTGAGTAATAGAGGGGACCCTGAAGGGGTTATGAAGTATCACAATGATTGTGAAATGCTTGAGCCACTGCTGGTGTGTCATTCTATCCGGCTCTGTCTTCACCACATCCCACCTCTCTGTCATCACACTGCCTTACGGGGCCCACTGCAAAATATGCAACATCCACTCTTTCATGATGGCATTTGGGAGAGAAACTTTAGAAATAAACTGAATGAATTTCCTTATCCAAACTGGAAGAATAAGAAAAGCACAATGGACAAACAATTCTTACAGAGATCTGTTCAGCATTCCTATAGGGGATGTTTACATTATCCTAAAGAAGGCAAATGCAATAAGAAAGAATTTGAGCAATAGGAAATTATACTGAAAAGTTAAAGTGAGAGCTTTCATTTCAGAAAGGCAAAGATTGAGTGAAAATATAATAGCATGAAACATTATAGAGGTTATTGATAATTGACCAAGGATACTAAAAACAATTGTGACATAGCAAAAGAGGGAGTTGTAGTGTCAGTAAATTTTACATAGTTTCAAGGAAAAAACTTAGGCCATGTTGTCATCTTAAGAACTGTAAGTTGAAATTACAAATGTAAGAAGTTTTACAGAAATTGTCAAATCCCAGGATAAATACAACCTATGAATGTTTGAGAATAATGTGAAGAACTACCATTTTTTTCTTAGACTAAAACTTTGTGTATTTTCAGTCACAGACTTTTTAAGAAGTGACACTAGGGAGCAATATAAAAAAATCCTATAGTTCTATACTGTAGATCATGTAATTTTTTCTTTTTGAAATATATGTTCCTTGGGCTCTCAAAAACAAAATAATAAGGAAGAACTATAATTTTCATATTTGTGTTGATTTCCACATGATTAGTTTTTTGCTACAAAATAATATATACTTCTGAGAATAATAATCAAGAGTGCTAATGCATAATCTCACAATAGAAAAGTGGTTATTAACATTCAGTGTATTTTCCATTCTTTAATTATTTACTTTTATATTTCGATCCAACTGGCTTTGTAGCTGCATAACCTATATCATATATTGATTTGTGTGTGAGGGGGGATTTGGAGTCTGTAAGAGGAGCATATGTTTATATCACATATTGGGACTCTTACTTAATAGCATAAAAGAGCGAAACATAAACTCTGCTAGGCAAATAAAATAGATCTCCTGGGAAGGTGGGTTGTCAAAATCCTGCCAGCCGCCTGTGTTTAGTATTATAGATAGATCACCTGGGTGCAAAACTTCCTTGGCTCATTATAACCTCTAAAATGTTCCTAATAACAAAAATGCAAATCTAAAAGGTTTCCTTTGTCCTCATGATGCTTTTCTGTAGCTGAGTCAATGTTGTCTTCCCTCAGGATCTTTAGGTTGGCACAATTCTCACCTGTACATGGTGATTTCTCATTCAAGGCGCCTTCTGGGTAAAAAGCTTCAGAAGTGACCTTATATTGAGATTTGGTTATTGGATTAGCATGGCTGTACCAAAAATCTGGAGCTGGAAAAAAAAAAATGGCGGCTCAGGAAAAAAAAAAAATTCACCTAGGGGATCAGATACTTTGGGTTCCCAGTAGGCTCCGACATTTCAAAAGACCTGATGTCAGTAGAGGATGTGGCTGAAGTTGGTCACCACTCAGGGTGCAGCTACCCCAACTCAGTCCCATGTTGATAGAGATCAGCCAATCCTGGGAGTGTCTAATTCATACCAAGCTCTGTGCAAAGATCTGGGTTGTGAAGGGCATGGAATGACTGAGCCCTAATCAGGGTGGGAGCTACAGGAGCAAGGCCACTATTCACTGATTCCATTTTCATGTTCTCCCTCTGCTCTGGCTTTTGAAAACAATGCCTCATACCCTTGAGTTGAGTATGACTCCATGGGCCCTTGAACCTCTCAGGTGAAAGGCTGGGAGGGAGACTTTGAATAGATCCCAGATAAGAGTCAATTATTAAGGGTGGAAAACCAAAGCAAACAATAAAAACGGACTAAGTGATGTCTTCCAACACCACAGTGATATATCTAGTGATGTAGGTTACAAGAGTCTCCCCACGCATGAAGGGGAGCAGAGAAATTAACGCCCACACAGTTGTCTTTGTCTGAATTCCTGTTTCTCTCAGTACAGAAGAAACTAACAAGGCAGAACCTCTGACATCATGAGAGATGCACCCATTCTCCATCTGACATTGGTTTTTTTTTTTTTTTTTTTTAAAGATTTATTTATACATACAAGCTGGGGTACAGGCCAGAGGCGTGGGGCGGCAAGAGGGTTCACCAGAGACAGAGCAGGGAGCAGAACAGGCAGACCAGAAATACACTGCTGAGGGGAGCAGCGGGCGAGGCAGGAGAGGTCTGCCGCACCATGTGGGATTCTCCCCGGCCGGGCGTTGAACTCGCACCGCGCGCCGCCTACAGCTCCACAGCGCAGCACTCAACCGCTGCGCCACCAGGGAGGCCCTGACATTGGTTGTTTTTAATTTGGATTTTTTCCTAAACAAATATGTAACTGTTAAATGCATAGGAAGTAGTTTTGCATTTTGCTTTCTTAGTATTATTAGTGAACTATTTTTTTTTTTTTCACTTAAGGCAACATGTTTATTATCTCACAATTTCGGGGCTCAGGAGTCTGGTCAAGTTTCACAAGACAGTAGTCCAAGTGTCAGTTGGGCTGTTTTCTTATCTGGAGGCTTAAGTGGGGGAAGAATCAGTAGATTAATTTCATCATTCATTTCATCATGTTTTCAGGACTGAGTTCCCCATTTTCTTGGGAGCTGTCAGTCAGGAGCACCTCTCTCTTTTTTTTTTTATTGTTATTTATGTCTTTTACATTTTGTATTCCCCTTGGGCAGCCCACCACCAATTCACCCGTGATCCATCTCCATGGTCCCCTGTATTCTCCTCTCTTCCATTTTGTGCCCTTATCCTCCCCTCCCCCCACCCCCCCACCACTGAGTGTCTCTCTCCCACCCTGCCTCCCTACATTAGTGAACTAATTTGATCCTGTTTGAGGAGGAAGACCTAGTACTCTGCTTATTCAGCACCTATGCAATCACTGTCACTGTGCTTATCCTATCTGCTTAAACAAGAATATATATATTTGCTCAAATCGGTACCCTATTCATTCTGAATCTTTACTTGACTCAATCACAGAAAATTGGTCTGAACATAACCACTGACCTGTTTATGTTTAACATTCGGGTAAAAGTATACCTCTCCAAATAGCTCTGTTACCTTTGTTTGCCGTATGATTGCCTTAGTAAATGCAACACTCACTTTTCAGACAAATGTTCAGAAATATCGCATTTCCTTAATCTGTAAGGCCTTCAAAGATAACTAGATTTAACTGATACAAGAAAAAGATTAGTCAGTTCCTATGGGCTCTTCCCCCTCTGGTCTATATGGTTTGTTTGTTTGTTTGTTTGTTTTTTAAGAGAAAGAACAGAACTCCCTATGCATTAATCAGGCTAGACTAGCCTATTTGGTACTGTCACTTGAAATGGATGTGGTGTCACCTTTTTGTGAATGGATGGAAACATTCCATCTAAATAAATGATAAACAGCAGTCAGAGTATAAAGAAGAGTTGAGGAAGTGGGGTAGGCATGGCATAGATAAACAAACAAACAAAACAAAAAAACCAAAAGGGTTTTACAAGGCACAATGGTAAGTCTTTCTGGGGTGCATTTATTTGAAAGACAGGGTGTTTCAAATATTTCATATGGGTGTTCCTTGGATCATTTTACCTGTACCTGTACACAGTTTCACAATTACATTTTTACTTTGGGGACAGAGAAAGGATAAACAAAACAAGAAAAACTGAAGTAGGAGGGCAATAAAAGAACCAGAGCTCACATGCTTAAATTATTGCTGACATCAAAATGTCCCTTTCGGCTAGTTCTTTCACCAAGATAGGATATAGGAACTGGGAATCTTCTGGGAATTCTGCATCCAGTGCTTCTCCTACTTTTAAAGATGTGACAGAAAAACTGAGCTACTATCTAGACAGAAAGAAAAATGAAATATTTGAAACTGTAGAAAGAGGTAAAACTCATAAGTTTATATTGTTCTCCTGTCAATTTCTTATTATAAACTCTAGCATTGAAGTAGATTTGTTAAAAGAACAAGAGAACAAGAGTGTCTTTAAGGAGATGAAGATATTTATTGGGAAAGTGATAGACTTACATATGAGATGAGATCTCTTATCATTTGATAAAATATTCAATGTCATATTCAATTTTGCCAAATAAAGATAAGTTTAGATCATCAATATCATTTCTACTGTTTCTGTTAGTAGTACATCTCTGTACCCAAAGTAGGCAAATCAGGGAACAACAGAATTGGAATTATTATAGAAACCTGGCACTGATGTTGGCAATGGAAATGTTATTTTTCCGGTACCTACAGCAAAAAGCCCAAACTTCTACCTTGCTTCCCATCAACTCAGGAAGTGCTTCAAGATATCACAACCATAAACTCTTGCTAATTCTTGGCTATTGTTCCATGCCGTGAGCACAGCAAGACAGTATACTCTCCAATGCCTTTCTAACTTCAAATACCAATTATGTCTCTAAATCATTTTTAGGTTTTAGAATGGCAGATCCCTGGGTACTTCCATGTACCAAAATCTCTCTTTTTTTTTTTTAAAGATTTATTTTTTTTATTTATACATACAAGCTGGGGTACAGGCCAGTGGCGCGGGGCAGCGGGAGGGTTCACCAGAGACAGAGCGGGTAGTAGAACAGGCAGATCAGAAATACACTGCTGAGGGGAGCAGCGGGCAAGGCAGGAGAGGTCTGCCGCACTATGTGGGATTCTCCCTGGCCGGGCGTCGAATTCGCGTTGCCACTGCCGACAGCTCCACAGCGCAGCGCTTAACCGCTGCGCCACCGGGGAGGCCCCCAAAATCTCTTCTAGTTACTAAAATTGCATTACAAATTACCCCCAAATTTGGAAACATTATAACAACTATGTTACCAAATTTTTATGCTCATGGTTTGTATGGATTAGACTGATCAGCACTTACAGAAAACAGCATGAAGGTGTATCAGAATATTAAGGAGAGATCTGTCAAATGATTCAGCAATTCCACTCCTTAGTATCTATTTGAGGAATACAAAAACACGAATTGAAGGGAATATACACATTCCTGGGTTAATAGCAACTATCGATAATAGTCAAGTTATATAAACAACCTAAGGGTCCAATGACAGATAACTGGATTAAAAAGAGGTTAATATATAGAGAGACACACACACACACAATGGAATTCTATTCAACTGTCAAAAATATGAAATTTTGATATTTGCAACAACATGCAAGAATTATGCTAAATGAAAATAAGTCAAAAGAAGAAAGACAAATACTGGATGATATCATTCAAATGTTGAATACAGAAGAATAAAACAAACCCTAGAAATGTAACTGCAGAATTGAAGCTACCAGACAGTGAAGAAAGGTCAGTGGAAGGGGACCAAATGGTCTATGGTAGAGGACTGCGATTGCTTTGGTGGTAGGTGTATTTTGTTAACATACATCTGAAGAGGAGTGAACCTGTACTACTAAGTCATGCACAGTGTTGTCAATCAAGTTACAACAACAACAAAAAAAGAGCAGAGATAATTTCCTCTGTCTCGTACATGTTCTGGGATTTCAGAGAAATACTGGAAATAGAATCCTCTGAAGGCTCTTTCACTCAACTGTTGATGTCAACTCTGGCTGGTAGGAGCCTGGGTTCCTCTCCCTGTGGGTCTTTCCATTGCTCCCTGAGTGAAGTAATCTCAGCCTCCTGTAAGCATACTGGCTGAGTAACCCCCCACTGAAGGGAGTTGTGCTTCGTGGGGAGATGACATCTTCTAGGAAACAAAGTTTTAAAAAGACACAAAAGTGAAAACACACTGAGCTACTTCACGAAATTGGCATAATTGCCAGGCTGCCCTGCAAGTATTAAGTATTAGGTAAACGTGTTTTGGTAAAGTGTTTATCCAGGAAGAAGTTTATAACTTTAAAACTTTTGGGTTTTAAAGTAATAGCTATTATATCTAAGGTATCTGCAGGTTTAAACTGTACAACAGTACTATTGATGTTAATAAGCAAATTGGAAAGGAACACTCAAAGTATATATAAAAACAAATCAGGACCTAGACAAATATTGTGTTATGAGATCTTTGCTGATATCAAAGGAGCAAAACAAACATTTCTGCTGTTAACTCTAACTAGCTAAAATGAGAAGCATGCTGAATTAAATTTGACCTTTAAAAGACCGTTAGTGATTTCTGATTATAATTGTTTATATATCTGAATGACATACATGTTTAATCATGTTATTATGGATAAAATTATACTACAAGGGCAACCCCTTTATTAAAAATGCCATAGCTACAAGGGCTAGTATTAAGAAAAATGCATATATTAAAGTGTATCTATAAATATCTAATATTTATACTTAAGTAACTTTATCTATGTCATCATCTATATCTATATTATCTACCCCTACCTCCCTCTCTCTATAAAACTAAAGAGAATTACTTTTAATACACTGACATCTTAGCCTGATTTCTCCCCCAAAGCAGAACAGGAGAGAGATCTTTGTATTCAGTGAGTTCATGTGGGAACATGTCCCAAGAAAGCAGGGGCACAGAGAAAGGAATAAAAGAGCTAGCAGGGAAAAGCAACAGGATATGGGTGAGTTTTTGCTTTAGTCCTTCAACGCCAACAGAAGCTTCTGAGGACACTAAGAGAACGGATCTCAGATCGCTCTGCTTAGAGAATGAAATCCCATCCCATTTTGGGCAATGCTGCTCCAATGGGCATTCGCATCCCTCCACTCTGGGGTGGCACATGCTGGCAATCCCCTCAGCAGAGCCACAGGCGGGGAGTGAGAGGTATGCAGCTTTGCAGTGGGCGCAGCGCTGTCCAACTCCACCTGCGCAAAGCTAGAGTATTGATGTGCAATTTACAGAAAATGAAATGCTCAGATCGTAAATGTTCAGGTCAAGAAGTATTGACTGTGCAGACCTAGAAATGATCAGGCTTTAGTACAATCATGACAGCTTTTCTTTCAAAGCGGGGATCATGACCTGGGTCAACAGCCAAGGGGAACTCCCAAGATATTCTACTCCAGGGCCAGAGCACAGGGAAGATTTAAAGAATGAAGCAGGGGAGTGGTCTGAGACTTAGGTCCTTTGTTTTGACCTGTTTACTCAATCCTGTGTTGATGACTTGCTTTCCAGTTTGGGGGAATTAGGAATAAGTTGCTGTGAAAGTCTTTGTCCAAGTTTTCTTTTGTGTATGTGTAAATATATGCTTGCATTGCTTTGGAGTAAATATCTAGAAATAAAATTGCTGGGCCATTCGGTATATATTTAATTTCATCACAACATCGGCAAATATTACATATCGTGATATCGTTTTAAAATCCTGTTAATTGCCCCCATGTCCTTGGCAATTAGCTTAGTGTAGCATATATCACAGACTGGGTGATTTAAACAACTAGCATTGATTTCTCCATTCCGAAGCTCACAAAGTCTGATAACAAGGTGCTGGATGATTTGACTTCTGGAATGTGCTTTCTCCCTGAGTTTGCAAATTTATTCCTTCTTGCTATTTCCTCAAAGAACAGAGAGAAAGATTATCTCCCTCCTGTTTCTTCCCATTCATAAGGGTCCCACCCTCACAAATTCAATTTGAAATTCTTAAATTTGCAGATTATATCCAAGTACTTATCGTATTGGGGATTTAGGGTACAACATAAATATTTTTAGGAACAGAAACTTTTATTGCATATCATCGATGTTGTCTATTATCTGTCTTGTAATGTTTTTAATAATACTCATTCTAGTAGGTGTGGAATGGTTCCTATTTGGGGTTTAGTTTATGTTTTCCTAAACAATAATGAAATCAAACACAATACAGGTGCTTAATGGCCTTTTTTGTTTTTTTGTATTTTGTGAAGTATCTTTTCAAGTTTTTGTCCTTATCTAATTGTGTTGTATCAGTTTTCTATTGATGCTAGCTATAACAAACAACACAAGTTTAGTGGCTTAAAACAACAAAAATCTATTATCTTACAGTTCTATATATTAGAAGTCTATCCCAAGTTTCACTGGGCTTAAAATAGTAGTGTACACTACAGGTAAGAATCTTTTCTTTCCTATGTTTAACTTCATTTGGTATTCATATTCCTTAAGAACAACATGACAGAAATATGGCATCTTCCTAACCATACTTTGCAGCCCCTCTTCCTTTTCTATCTGAAATCAGCATTGGAAAGATTCTCTGGTTTTAAGAACACTTATGATTAGGTTGGCCCCACCAAGAAAATCCCCTTGTGTCAAATTCTTAAGAAAGTTAACATCCTCAAAGGTTTTGGGGATTTGCATATGGTCATCTATTGAGGGGACATTATTTTGCTACCACAAGTCAATTGCTTTCAACAAGTCAATTGCTTTCTTGTTGTTGATTTGTAGGAGCTCTTCATATTTTCTATATACACACACGTGCACACACGCGCGCGCACACACGCGCGCGCACACACACACACACACACACACACACACACTTTTTCCTAGTCTGTGGTTTTCTGTGATGAGTAGGAAATTTTATTTTGATGAATTCCTGTGTGTCATATTTTCCCTCTATATCCTTTTCACTTTTTATATTTTTCACATCCTGTATAAATATTTCTTTACTCCAATACTGTGAAGATAATCCCCTATGCGTCCTCTGGAAGCTTTGCTATTCTATCTCTAACAGTTAGAATTATGATACCTCTTTGATCAAATTTGCATATGAAGTGAAAATGGTCATAGCTCTTGTCCTTAGTAAAAAAAATCTAAATGTTCCAGCACCATTTGTTAAAAAGTATCACACTAAATTAAATTGGTGACATAGCCAAAATTTAGTTCCATAATCTATTCATGTTTGTTTGGTTTGCTATATTTATCTGTTTATGCTTACTTTATGACCATACTCTCATGATTATTGTTGCATTAAAATAAATTTTGGAATCAGGTAATAGAAAGCCATCCATTTTTTTCCTATTTTAAAAATAAGTTATTCTAGGTTGTTTACACTTTTAATATAAATTTTAGAAAATCAGCTGGTCGGTTTTACCAAAAGCAAGATGAAACTTTCATTGGGATTGCATTGAATCTATAAAGAAATGTAGGAAGAAAAGACAACTGAAAATATTGAGCTTCCAAATTCATGTATATACTATTTTTCTTCATTATTTCTTATTACCAAATTTGGAAAACACACTAATTTTCTAGCTTGCTGAGAGATTTGATTATAGATATTCTATTTTGTCAAGGGCTTTTTTTCATCATCAATTGAGATAATTATTTGATATTTCTTTACCTCTGTTCATATGTCAGTTGATTTTGCTAATGTTGTCAACCTCGCATTTCTGGGATAAACCATACCAAACCATTTCTAGTGTACATCATCCTTTCTTAATATATCAGTGGATTTGATTTATTATTAGTTATTATAGAATTTTGCATCTGTATGATTCAGATCTCTTCAGAGCAGAAGAGGTGTTGATCTGATACTCTGAAATTCTGTTTTTTTCTTTTTGTACCTGAATCATTATTGTTTGGCTTTGTTTCATAGTTATACTAACTTCATAAAAATTAGTTGAGAGTTTTTCCTACATCTTCCTAAAATTGGTATAATTTCTCACTTCATAAAGTAGAAATTGAGATAATTGTTTTTACATTTTCTTTTGTATCACATATAGTTATAAATATCTTTTAAAGCATTGTTCTAGTGTCATTCTACAGCTTTTGATATGTTGTATTCCTGTTCATTTTGTCTGAAGTAGTTTTGAATATTTCTTGAGATTTCTTCCTTAGCTATAAATCATTAAAAGTCACTTGGATTAATTTCCAGACATTGGAATATCATGTATATTAGCATCATATAGTACAAATATATTGTGAGCCACAAAAACAATTTAAACTTTTCAAATATCCATATTAAAAAGTTAAACAAAATGGATGAAATTATTTTAATATTACATTTTATTTAACTTAATAGGACCACTATAAATTATTTCAAGAGGCAACAAATGAAAGATTACTCTCAAGATATTTTACATTTTTTGTACTAATTCATTGACGTTGGATCAGTATTCTACCCTTGCAACACGTATCACTTTGGTTGAACCACACTTCAATTGCTCAGTAGGTACATGTCTGGCAGGTTACCATATTGGGCAGTAGAGCCCAAGAAGGGTGATTTTCCAGAGATTTCTCATCTTGGGTAAGTATCTGTGCTAACATGTTGATTTAGAAATGTTAGAAGAGAAACAGGAAAATAACAGTCTATCTCTGCTGGGGGTTAGACTGATAGTTCTCATATCTCAATGATGTCTTTAGTTTTCCAAACTAGAGTAAAAACTGATGCCTCTGTAGATAATCTATAGAAAATAGACCAACAAGATTGAATCTCTAACTCACACAGAAGATAGAAGCTAGAGTCAGAGCCCCTGAAATAGAGCTAGGGCTCTGCCATCACAGGCTGAGAATCCTCAGAAAAAAGAAATAGTTCTCTTCACTGTCCTATGTACAGCAATTTAGCTTTCCCCAGTCTCTGATCCAACCTGCACACCCATATGATGGGGAGTGAGGGAGAAGCTTCTCTTTGCCATCATCCATTGTCCAGCAAAAGCAGCTGGAATTATATCTGGCAATAAATTTTGTTTTCTTTGAATCACATCCACAGTAACTCCCTTTGCAGAGTTTCCTGCTGTTTTTTTCCAGCTACATCCTAGCATTTCCCCCAAAGCTCTTATTGGCCTATCCCTATTTTAAAATAATCTATGAGATGATTTTTCTTGTTCTTGAATTGAACACATTAATTATATAATATATACATGCAGGCATGTACATATACTAGCCTCTCTCTCTCTCTCTCTCTCTCTCTCTCTCTCTGTGTGTGTGTGTTGTGTGTGTGTGTGTGTGTGTGTGTGTGAAAGATTCTCAAACTCATTCACTTAAACATAGCCATTCTAGGTCCCAGTGGTACATCTTTTCTTATTAAAGTCCTGACTTTTAACCATAGCTTCTCTGTATGGAGACTATGTTTTATTTGTGTCAACACTACCCACTCTTGCAATCAGATTATGGACTTTCTTTTCAGTATCCATTTCCTTAGCATAGATGTCACCACTGAAGCACTCTGGTTTTGAAGTGAGTGGTGATATTTAACTGACAGTGGATTATAACATTCATTTTTTTGGACCTCCAAAATGGTAATGAAGGTCATTTGATTTCACGGTCTTTAAAAGTTTCCCCATACTATCGAAATGCCACAGGTATTACATAACTCAGTGCTTTGCAGCCTTTGCTGAATTATCTGAATTGTATTTATTAAAATGTACATTGCTAGGCTGTACCCCCAGAGTTTCTGATTCTAGAGGTTTGGGTGGGGCAATATTTGCATTTGTAACAAGATCTCATGTGATATGTATGCTGTTGGCTCAAGGCCAACAGTTTAAGAATGCTTCAACTTCCACTCATTCCTTCTCTCAATCCCCAGTGGACTAGAACATTTGCAATTGTGATACTTCTCATTCATGTCTGATGAACATTACTAAATATGTCAAAGAACTTTCTTCCTCAGAAGGCAGAAGAAAGGGTCATCAGTCCTTCAGCTCCTGTATTCCATTGGTCAAGAGTAGCCCCACACACATGAACAGCCCCGGTCTGGTATGGTTGTAGCATTTGTACATTTTTTGCTCATACATGAATACAGCACGGCTGCTGGTGACTTACTACCATGTCTTACGGAAGTCCCAGGAATGGAAAAAAAGAGAAATTCAGATGAGGCACTGCTTAATTGTACTTGTGTGAAACTGATTAGAATCTGCATGAGCAACCAATGCTAGGCAGTCTCATGCAGTTAAGAAATGGGGGCAGAGTTCAGAGGTGGAGTAGAGAGGACTTTGGAGGAGGATCAAGAGTCAGTACTCAGTGGCATTTGTTCAAAGAATATTCTGTTTTACTATTAAGGCTGATCTTGGTTTTGCAAGAGTATCATAAATATTTTTAACAACTAGTTAATGCGGCTTTTCATTGAAGAGAAATTTGTTGTTTCACGTAAGGAAACTAGTATTCTTGGAGTATTTTTTTTTTAAGATTTATTTATTTATGCATACAAGAACTGAGGCATAGGCCAGAGGTGCGGGGCGATGAGAGGATTCACCAGAGACAGAGCAGAGAGCAGAACAGGTGAATCAATGGAAGTACACTGCTGAGGGGAGCAGCAGGTGAGACAGGAGAGGTCTTCTGTGCCATGTGGGAATCTCCCCGGCCGGGGATCGAACTCATTCTGCAGTGGCTGCGGATAGCTTCATAGGCTGAGACTTACCCTGTTGCGCCACCAGGGAGCCCACTTAACTTGGAGTATTTTTAAAGGAGAAAATAAGAGGAAAAAGGACAGAATTGATTTAAAATTCAATTTAAAATGCATTTTTTGAACTGTGTTGTGCCCTGTTCTAGAAACATGCAAATGTGGTATATATGGTAGAATAATATTAGGCGAGGAAGATATAATCTTCACTATTTTATAAATTAGGTTACTAATAGCTTTTGGGAATCGTGGTATCATTTTTAGTTGGCATATGTGAACTTTTGAAAATTTACATAAAATTATTTTTATTTTAAGGTTAAATTAGGACAGCCACCCTAAAAAAAGCATACTTGTTTCTGCTCATCCATTCTTTTTCTTATATGTCTTTAATCAAAGAGCATATTGCAGAAAGGCTATGACTATAGTTGAAGAAAAGGCTAAATAATTTCCCAAGACCTTTATTTTATAGGTTGTCCAAACTGAACACTCAGACTAATAAAAATTCAGAATGTACTGCAAAGGTTATAGCTACTCTTTAATATTGTTGTTAAAAAGATTAGAGCCTGAAAATTTCAGGTGGATAATAATTATTTTTTAATATTGAATGTTATCTTTTGGTTTACTATTCTAATGTTTCCAATCAACTATCAGTAATATGCGAAATCTAAATAATTAGTCTAATTGTAGTGCTTCTTTTCAGTTGTCTGTGAGAACTGACTTACCAGATCTTAGAATCAGCGCTTACTACTTAGGACATGCTCTGTCAATGTTATAGAATTGATCCATTCATCCTAATAGAGAAGAAACATCTAGAGTTATGTTGCTGTATTAGATGATGTAATTATCTGGCCCCTAAGTTTGTTGAATCTATAACCATGCCAGTGTATACCTCTAACCATTGAAGTAATTGCATCAAAAATTCACTGCTCATTAATTTATAGATGTATTCACTGACTACTTTTAGTATATGTCAAGTAACCTGGAAATATATACTCAAACCAGGAGAGAAAAATCAACAACAAACAAGGAGAGAAAAATCAACTTCTCTGCCCTCCTAGAAGTCACTGTCAAGTGCCAGACACACCTATGAACTACTCATTTTAGAACAATAGTGAGAAGTACAAAGATGTGTGCATACACAGCAATTATGGGAGAGTAGTGGAGGGTAAGCAATCTAGTCTGATTGAGGGTATTAGTAACAATTACTGGGTTGTATGAGGTAAGAATTTAGATGATAGGTAAATGGGTGAGAAGAGGAAGGAAAGGAAGAGAAAGCTGTCCAAGAAGAGGTGTACTTAAGCAAAAACCACTGAATAGTAATTATATGGGAGAACTACAAGTGGATTAATTTTGTTGGATTCTAAAGTAAGAAGCAGAAGGAGCACTTGATCACGCTGGAGATCCAATAAGGGTATTATTTCCCTGTGTAGGAGCTTGGACTTTATCCTAGAGGCAAAGGCTGGCTGAAAGGTGTGAATCATCACACAGACAGACATGAATTTGAACTGGTTTCACTTATATGTGGAATATAGAGAAATTTAAAAAAATCAGATAAAACCAAACCAATGAAGAACCTTAAACTCTGACTGTAGAATTGAGGCTAAGAGAGGGGGAGTGGAAGCATGGAGAGCAAAGTGAAGAGGAGGCACAGTGGATGAGGGTGTAGGATGATGGGTTCTTTGGTGGTGGGGTGGTGTGATGACAGGTGAAGAAGTGTGACTCTATGCCTCTGAATCACATACAGCATTATAAACCAAAGTGCCCTCAAGAAAGACAAATAAACAAAATATGAAATATCCTATTGTGATGTACAGTTCAGCAACATTGTTCCTATTTCTAGCTGTGACTTGGGCATTAAGCATAGCTTCAAACGGTCAGCCAGCTTCATCATGCTGTTGCTTTAGCTACTAAAAGATGAGCCATCTTATTATGATTCAAGACATCGTTGAACATATTAAATAGCATAGCAGATGTGAAAGCAAATTCTAAACATATAAATATATCTTACAGTCACAGAGCATGGATTATTAACATTTTTTCAAGTTCTTAGAAGACTGATGTTTGATGCATTAAGATACCATTCTTCTAGACAAATTCTTGTTCATTGGATAAAATCCTTGTTCATTGGTAGTAAAATGGGAGAGCACCGATAACCACGTGTACCAAACTTTTGGGGATAAAGGACATTTTTGTGCTTTCCGTTTTTGTGCCATTGAGCTAAATATTCAGTACACGTTTCTTTTTGATGTTGACTTTACACACACACACACACACGCACAGACACCCTCAGAACACCTCTACAAGTTATAACAACTGATTCCTTTCTTTGAGGAGGGTAAATCCTGAAAGAATATTTGAAATGAACTGCTTTCTGACTACATGAGAGAAAAAGAAATGGAAAATCTCACATGCAATGTTTGCCTGAGAGTCAAGCAAATTCCTCCCTCCCACCACTTCTATCTCCTATGTGCAATAAATTTAGCGGTTCCCATAGTTCCACATGACGTTCAACCTTCCCTCCCCTTTGGAGAGCGCTGCACTACTTGAAGACCTTGTTCATCAAGTCACCCCACAGAAGGCAGTGTAGGCTCGGACAGGTCATATTTACCAGGAACATGCATATAAGCCTGGGCAGCATTTATTTGTTACAACCTCCTCACCTCTCCTCACCCCACGTAGACAGGCCTTGGCTTCTGTGGAGTTTTATGAATTCTCTCAGATATTATGGGGAGGAAAGCAGAGTCAGGAAAAATAAGTGCCGTAAAAAAATGTGCAAGCGAAGTAGCATTGTCGCCTCGACTGCTCCGGCGTAGATCAGAGCGCAATGGCCTCTGTGTAAGTCCTTCCCTCCCCGCGTAAAAATGAAAACAACATTGTAATAAATTAGCTGGAACTGCACTTCCCTAGGGTTCAGTGACAGCATGATAAATAACCCTACACATGTACGATCTGGCTTTGACTCTGCCAAGGTTTTCTACCATAATATTTTCAGGCCCAAGTCATGGTCATCAACTCTTGATTAATACAAGGAGGGACAGTTAAGTTAACACCGGAGCTCTATTTCCTTGGACAGTACAGCATCTTCACAGTCTACTATCGTGTCTGGGTTCAGTGGGCTTTCCCATCCATAGGAGTCACCCTAAGAAGTCCAGTTGATTCTGCTTAGGTCCCGTGTTCTGTCACCACTGCTCCTTTCTAAGCACCTCTTTGTGCTTCCCTCTGTTATCACTGAGATTTTTCTGTTGCTTTATGCACCACAGTAAGCAGTAACTCCAGTGTGAGCCTCACATAAGCTCGCAGCTTTAGTGCCTCCAAAAAACTGATTCTGTCTCTCCATATTCCAGGTCTAAATTCCTGGGGTCAGGAATGCAGTTAATATAGTTCGGATCAGGAGTCTACCTTGGGGCTGCAAGGTTACTGCTGCCACCCAGCAGAGACCATGAAAGATGAGTTCTCAAAGCTGAGCTGGTGCATTAAGGAGCACTGTGAGGGTGTGGAGACCATAATTAGTGGGAAAAGCGATCATCTTTAATGTATTTGCAGTCACCGCAACAGGACAGTCCTGGTGTGGGATCTGTATCACATGGGAGTGTCACTTTAATGTCTGTTTGCAAGAATATGCAATTATATACACACTGCAAATTCTTTTTATTTGGTTTTGATTTTAGATAAGTGAGATCCCTTTGTTCAGTTTCACCATTATTGTTACTTTTTATTTTATATAAATGTGTTGCACGTATATCATAGCATGTTTTATGTGTGCATCATTATAAGCCAACGTCTGTCTGTGCTACACTAAGTTCACCAATAAAAGTCAATTCTATTCTTCATTATGCAATTGACCCTTTGAAGTGATTCACCGGTTCTGTACCTGCTATTTGCCTTATGCTCTAAAAGTTCATCTGTGTCTTATTCAGTTCATTCATTTACTTTGTTTCCATTTTTGAATATTTATAAAGTGGTGTCGACACAATAGCAAACTCTCTCTAAAGTTTAGAGAAAAAAAAGTTAAGTATCCATTGCTAGAAGGGAACGTGCTCAGCAAAATAAGCCAGAAGGCAGGAGAAAACTATGGAATGGTTTCACTTACAGGAGGAATATAAGGGAACCAAATAAGAGAGAGACATTCATTGAGGGGTGGGGAGGAGAAGGGTTCAAAACAGCAGAGAAAAGAGCACAAGGGACTATGGTGATGGTTCACGGGTGAATCAGTGGTGGGCGATCTACATGGAATACACGATAATGTAAAAGATATAAATAAAAACTAAAAAAATTTTTAAAAAGTTAAGTAAATTTTTCTTTGAAGGAAAAAATGTTTCCAAGTCACATATATAAAAGTGCATTGCTTCCATATTCACCAGTTTATCTATGTGGAACAGAATAAACATCAAACACCAAAACACTTGGTGATTCGGCCTCCAGGTATCATTCAATACAGGCCAAGCCAGCGCATTCACATGAAGACAAAATCACACACATGTGAAATCAAAACGCAAGTTTATTTATCTATATTTGACTTGTACTAAGACTAGAGCTAGGAGGCTGTAGATAACAAAATATTGTGTTTGCCATTCTATTTTCTTTTTTTTTTTCATAATTTATTTATTTATTTTTTTACATCATTGTTCATTTTTGTACAATGTTTGCTTTCTCCTCTCAGGTGTAGTCCCCATAGAGTCCCACCACCCACTCACCCTGTGCCATCACCATAGTCCCTTGTGTTCTTCCTGCCCCTGTTTTGGTCTCTCTTCTTTCCCCTCCCTTGTAGAATGTCTATGATTTATAGTTGCCTGTTAATTTTGTGGGTTTTTTTTATTATTGTTATTATTTTTTTTCCTGATCCCTTTTTTGGGTCCCTTATTTTCTTTGAAGCAAATGCCTTTTATTCTGTGATCATGTCTATTCCCCAATTGATATTTTGTTACTTCCATCTGCCTCACTGCTTGGCAAATTTAAAGGTCAAACTATTAAGTTGGCACTGCAAATTTTACTTTTGTTTAATTTACTTGTTAGTGAAGGAAAAAGTAGAACTACTGGTTTGTAGTAAACATGCAGGAACAATAAAGGTTTTACCATAATAAATTCAAAAAATAAATAGTAAAGAGATAATGATAGAAAAAGCTCCAGAAGAGAATGAAAAATATGAGCTAATGACAGCTGGGTATATTTCATGCCTCTGAGTTTTTTTTATAAGTTTAATAAGGAGGAACATAACTGTTTTCTCCTTTTCTGTTTCACACATGGTGGCAGGCCTGATAATGTCCATGTCCAATCTCTTGGACCCTACACACCTTACCACAATAGAAGGCACTTTGTAGTTGTCAGTAGATTATGCATCTTGGATGGATTGTCTGGGTGACCCAATCTAGTCCCACAAGTCCTTAAAAGTGGGAAACCTTCCTCAGTTATAGAAAACCAGAGATGGCAGAATGTGGATTCTACACCCTGGTTGATGCTGACATTTGGTGTGTGTGGGGGCGGGGGTGGGGGGCTAGGTGCAAGCAATAGAAAGATATTCCTAGGAATGATTAAAATCAAGTCAATGGATTCGGTAGATTCTCCTAAAGGAATAGAGCCCTGCAGACTCCTTCATTGAAGGATTTCTAACTTCTCGAACTCTAAGAGGATAAATTAGTATTGCTTTAATCCACTAAATTTGTGGGAATTGGTTACAACAACAACAGGAAACTAATACAGATACAAAGGTGCAAATTTGTTCAAAGAAATATTGTGTTTTTTTTTTTCCCAATCCTTAATGCCAAGGCAGCTGCATGAAGTGTGGGTGGGGAAGATGATGCCCATTCAGCGTGCTGCAATGCACCTTTCCTTTTTATGGAGATGCCTCGAACACCGTATTGCAATTACTCACAGTTAATACAGTGTGGAAGCTGAAATTTGAATGCATCACTGGGGCACTGGTGTGATTTAACTTAACTGGGGTAACTGGAATCTACATATCACAACCAGGCAATGCAAGGTCTGCCTGTATTTAACCAGAGAGGTTAAATAATAAAAATTGTCAGTTTTTAAAAAATGGATGGGGAAGAAGAACAATATTATTTTAAAGCACACAATAATACAATTTTCTAAAAACATGATAAAGGTAGTCAAAATGTTAGCATACATGTCTTATATATACAGTTCCATGCAACCTGAGATTGAGAAATACTAGGAGATATATGATGTAAAAGAAATATTCTTCTTATCTTGAATGTAAGTGACAAAAGGAGACCCTTAAGAAATCAATACAGAAAGCTTGAGAAAAAGATTGGAGGGAAAAGTCAGCCAACAGATGCACATAGAACATAAAGACAGTTTTATAAAGGCAAAACAAGCTAGAATTTTTTCCCATAAAGCCCTTGAATTATGATAAATGTGAGGGCTGTGCATGTATATTTGGAAAACCAACTGTGCCTTCTGCTTTAGTTGCCTTTTTTGCACCAATAATTTCTTAAACAATATTCTATTTCTACAGCATAACTCTGTCACTGTAGTGTAGCCAAGCTTTTCTTTGACAAATCAAGTACTAAATAATTCATTGGTGCTCTGAGGGGAAAAATATCCACAGCATACTGCTACAGAAAGTTTCTCTTCCTTACAAGCGGAACTTAACTCAGATATGCAGAAGCACATCCGCTCTGTGTGCAAATGCCTTTGAAATGAATCAGGATGGAGAGCAGACATTACGAGGAGCTGGGCCTACTGGTCAGCAGTCTATTCATCTGATTAAACTATTTTGCTGCTGTTGTTCTTTAACTGAGATTTAATGGCATTGTATCAGTTTAATTAACTGAACATAAAATGCATTCTTTTCTGGAAGAAACATGCCATGGTTTATCTGGGGAAGAACTGATAGTAATGTATAGGGCTTATTTTATGTATTTCTAATCCCTTTTAGATAGTCTCCTTACATATTCTTGACAGAGATGAGATAGGATGCTAGGAAGAGAACACAGTAGCTTGGACAAAAAAAGCAATATTGAGATCAAATTTTTTTTTTGTGGCTGTAGTATTAGTTATAGGGCTATGTACTAGAAATGTGAGTATCATGTAAATAACAGATGAGGACATCAAAAAGTAAAAGTCATTTTCTGGTAAATTTATTTTTTCTCAAAATCCAAATGGAGTCAATTAAATCTGATTTTATTTTAAAAAAATCAATCTGTTTGCTAGATAAATGCATAGATTTTCCTCTCCCATTTACTGATGTAAAACAAGTTGAAGGAATAATGTATACCATCATAAGATATTTATGCTGCATATCTCTAGGGGTCTTGAAATGCTTGACAAAATTCATACCATTAATTCTTACTCTATAGCTGTGAGATGGGAAACAAGCAGGTATTATTAGACACTGCTATAACTAATGTGCTCATGTGGACGCAGAGAGGTTGGTAAGTCTTCAGAGATACTCTGGATCAACGGGTTTTGCCTTTGGGGGAAGAATGGCTTCAGGAAAACTGTACTCTTCCCTGAATCTACCCATCCTTTTTTCTGCTCTGGGAGTTCTTTTGCCTCCAGTGTTTCTACAACTAAATATATCGAAGCATTCCTTATACTGAATACAAAGATAATTTTTCAAGTAGGTGAACTTTCTGGCTCTTTTCTCCTCGTGTTCTCCCACTTTCTCATATGGATTGTCCTACAGTCTGAGTCTCTTTGTCCATAATCAATTTCCCAAGCAATAACTGTTACTATATTTTGCACATCTAGTTCTATCCCATTGGCTCAGAAGAAACTTCAGACCCTTTATTTTGTAGCCTGTATTTCTGCAAATCCACAAGAGTCTCTCTCTTATGTTGATTTCTTGCAAACTCAAGTCCTTTGAAAAAAATCTTTAAGATTCTATACACTTATTTTGCTAACCCCTCACCTCAGGCCATGGAATTTTGGCTGTAATGAAGGAATAGCTGCATCTCCAGCACTGAGTTATATTGAGGATTACCTCTGCCTCTGTAAAGAATGGGAGGATTTACAATCTCAACAACTGAATTGCTATGATCATAATAATCTAAAGATCATCTTACATTTACAATGGGCTTTGCAATATGCCAAACACTTTATATTCACTATAACACACAATCCTTATGAAATCGGTACTTTTGATTATATGCATTTTCAGCTTACAGAGACCTTAAACTTGTCCATAATCACACAAAGGTTGATGTGGACTAGAACTCAACCCACAAGTTCACTGTTAATCATATGTTCTGAACCACCACATTTAAATGCTGCCAAAAAGTGTGTGTGCACAGCAATGTTAAGCTATAGATTTTTATTGTTACAAATAACTTCATAAACGAGAGAGAGAAATCATGAGAGAGAGCAAGAGAGAGAGAGAGAAAGTATGTGTGAGAGAGAGAGAGAGAGAGAGAAAGCAAGAGAAAGAGAGAACATGGAGGTGTTCAAATTATTTGGGTAATATGCCAAATTTCTCATAGTTGTTCTTTTTTCATCTTCACAAAAAAATATAGTTTCATACTGTAGCAGAATGAACTTGACTTCTTTCACAGTTTATGTAGCTGCCTGCATATATTTTTGATAGCCCTATCATATTTCCAACAAATACATTTGCTGGCCTCCACACCAGTAACTTGAGACCTTGAAATATTAGAAACAGGTTTCACTTCATTGTGATGTGTTTGAGGTGACAGAGGGCACATAATGAATAAGCAGAAGAAGCAGAAATGTGACCTCAGTTTTTCAGATACTTTGAAAAGGACCAGTATGTCCCTATTGCTTTCTTATCAAGAAAAGTACATCCGAATTGAATGGTAGCACTGTTCCAGCAATATATATGGGGATAGGTTTTGCTTTGCATTTTTCTTTCAGTATTGACGCTGAAGCTTTAGGAAAATTGGAGAATAATATTATCATTAAGTCAGGAAAAATAATGTCTTTGATATCAAGGTTTTTCTCACTACTTAAGTAGTAGATAGAACCATAATCCTGGTGAATTTTCACTGTGCTCTGTAATTTATTTAAATGCGCTTTTACTATTTGGAAAGTCTTAGGGAATTATTTGCAGAATTATTGTTTTGTAATATACAGGTAGTACTAGGGTGTTAAGAACTCTTCTTTTAGAGCTTTACAGCAGTTTAATTTCATATAACAGTAATATGAATGATCACAGACCTGCTGGGTGCCAGCTTTCAGGTGTACATTACAATAAATCAAACCAAAGATGAGTAAAGCAGACTCCAGGGTGTTTGTCAAAACACACACAGCCATTTTTCAAACACTATGAGTTTAACCCAAATAGAAATATGTTTACCAATTTCTCTTTTGCTCTTACTTTTAGGTCCTTCTGAACTTTATTGAAAAATGAATCTGTCTTGTTGATTCTGTTTTATTTTGTGCATCTCAATTACAGTTCTTCTTTATACTTTCTAGAAGAAGAGTAAGTTGTTCCTAAAATATGTAATTTTATATATTCAAATTCATATTTTTTGTTTTTTTACAAGATGTTTACATTATAAAAGTTCCTTCTTTTATAAGACTGAATAATGTTCCATTTTATGTATATGTCACATTTTTTTAGCCATTCATCCAGCACTTATGAAATGCTACAATGAGCACAAAAATGCTAATATTTCACTGAGAATCTGATGCCAAGCAGTAAAGGAACTCTTACATATGAACCAACTTGGGTCAACCTCAAATATGAATGAACCTATGCTAAATAAAACAAGCCTGTAAACAAAGGACAAATGATATATATTTTTTCACTTATATGGGCAATTAATCAAACTCATGGAAGCAAAAAACAGAGTTGTTGTTTCCAGGTTCTGGCAAAGGGAAATAGGGTATTGCTATTCAATGGATAAAACATTCCAGTAATGTAGAGGCATCATTCTGGAGGTCTTCTGTCTGACATTGTGTCTATTATAATAATACTGTATTGGACACTGTACTGTATTGAAGGTGGATGAATGGAAAAAATAAGACTAGACTCAGGGTACCACTTATTACCTTTGCTGTTACCCAGAAGGGAGATGATACAGACTTCATAAAAGCAGGAAGAGTAGAGATGGGAAGGAGTAAGTATGAGAATTATTTAATAGTGTAATTTGAGAGGGGTTAACAACCAATTACATGTAGCTGATGAAAAAGGGTTAAAGATTACTAATGACTCAATTAAATGGTTTAGATTACTATGTTCATGTAGTATTTATTATAAAAGGACATGAAATTTTAGAATGTAAGCAGATTCCAGGGATAATAATGAATTCAACCTTGAAGAATTCTTAATTAGAGGTTCATATTTTAGAAGTGAAACAAGATATCAGAGTAAGATTTAGGAGTCATTAGCATATATGTGGTAACCTAATCAGAATAGATAAGATTGCCAAGGGACCATGTTAAAAAAAAATAATAGAGATCCAAGGATAAAAATTAGCAACACCATCATTTTAAGATAAGCAAAGAGGGAAGAACAAAGGTCAGAGAAACAGGTTGAATCAGAGAGAGGACAGTCAGGAAAGAAAAGCTGTTCTATAACCCAGAAAAACCACAGGAGAACCTAAGCTTTAAAAGACTAAGACAGGGAGTGAAAAATATCCATGTGTTTTAGCAATGAAGAGATCTTAGCTCATCAATGTAGCAGTATTGGTGAGGATAGAAACCAGATAACTGATGGGAAGTACATGAGATTTATTTATTTATTTTTTAAAGATTTATTTAGCCATACATACAAGCTGAGGTACAGGCCAGAGGTGTGGGGCAGCGAGAGGATTCACCAGAGACAGAGCGGGTAGCAGAACAGGCAGATCAGAAATACACTGCTGAGGGGAGCAGTGGGCGAGGCAGGAGAGGTCTGCTGCACCATGTGGGATTCTCCCCGGCTGGGCTTCGAACTCTCATTGCGCGCTGCCGACAGCTCCACAGTGCAGCGCTCAACAGCTGCGCCACCAGGGAGGCCCACATGAGATTTAAATATGAGGTGAGCTCAAGGGTAAACATGGGAGAATCCTGTCTGTAAATGCAGAGAGAGGTTGATACCAAGAAAACTGGAATTTATGCAATGGAATGATTTCATCATGTTCAGCATTTGAGAAAAAGAATCAGAAGAAAGGTAAGGATTGCAATCAGAGGAGATGGAATTCTTACTGATAAAGTCCAGAAGAAGCTGAAGAGGAGTGGAAGATTGAGTTTAACTAGAAAGATCAGCCTTGGAAGGGGTAAAGGAGAGGGGAAAGATGAAGTTACAGTATTTTCAATATATAGAGGCAAGAAGGTGAGAATGATTGCCTAGAATGCTCTCTGTTCTCCTTGAAGCTGCTCTCCAGGTTATAATCTGGAAGAAGGTGAGAAAAGGGGAAGGCTTAATCAGAGTGGTAAAAGGTTTACAACAGAGAAAAGGCAGGGGAAATCTTTCAAGGAAGCACTGGAGTTCTGTCTGGTGTTTGATTTAATAATAGTGGTATTTGCTTATTTATTCATATAGTAATCTATTCAACAAATATTTATTGAGCATCTGTTATACCCAGAGATTGTCTAGGAAGGAATCAGCAATGAATGAAAATCAAAATTTTCATGTGCATGGAGTTAAGGAAGAAAATGAAAAGGAATATATATGTAAACTATAGCTATTTTACTCTGTCATTCTCTGACTTGTACTCAATGGGGATTACAGTTTCTGTCTCCACAGGTTAATGTGAGCTCTCAGAGAGTTAATTTATTTTGAAAATACTTTCAAAATTCTAGAGGGTTCCACATGTAATGACCCATGATCCAGATCTTGAAAACAAATACTGTAGTGGACACATGGAACATAGGATCACAAGAAAAATAATAGAAAAGAAAAATGTATTTTTGCCAGGGGATAAACTTATTAAACATAAATTTTTAACCAGTAGAATTTTTTATGTGCCTGCTAAACTTAATATGTGACTAAAAGAGTTATGGCTATAGCTCAACAATTGTGGAATAGCAGACCAGAGTCTAGACAGAGTTACAGACACCTGAATGGATAATTCTATTACAAAGTGCGATGGTTCTATGGAGCTACAGGGAGTGACTCACTCTTCTGGTATAATCTGTGAAGAACTTACAAGTCATAACACTGGGTTGATTACTGAGTAATGAAAGGATTCTCACAGAAAGGAACCAAGAGGCAACAGGAATAACAGTTCATATTTTCTGTTACCAAAATTTCATTATGTAGACAGGACACTCGAAGTCCTGGGGAAAAAAAAAAAAAAAAAACACTGATATTCCTCACAACAGACTTTGACCTAAAGAAAATGTAAGTTCGTTGATGAATGTCAATTTCATCAACATGCCTCAGACTCTGTGTTTGTCTTCTACTATCCTACATAAAATGGAACAGACCAAATAAAATAGTATGAACAACTTCCTTCAAAAAACGTTATGTTAAAAGACAATTTCTGATTGAACTCCACAGTGAAATATGCAGGTTTTCATGTTCATCAATGTACTTCATTTAAATCACCGTTCAAGTAAAATTAAGTTGGTATTAACCTTGTCTATTGAGATGATGCCACTGAAGGTAAACACACCACCTGACTTGCTTGAAAATGAAATGATAAATTGATACACATAGTGCTTGGAATGGATGGAGTCCTTCTAATGAGTGATTACCTGTGGTGTAACTATATTGATTGTGTTTGTACATGTCAAATGAGGCTGGCAAGGATGAACTTGAAGAAATCAATCTTGTAACTTGCTAGGATAGCAGCCTCCTATTTTCACAGATACTAAATCATGACTTGAAAAAAAAATCCCCAAAAAACAAACAAAAAAACCTGCAAAAGTTGGTAAGGAACCAATCTCTTCCCTGTCCTAGTTGGCTTGATCGAAGATTTCTTGTCAACTTAACTGATAAACATGTGCTCAGATAATGATTTGTGAAGGACAAATTATTACCAGAGTTCATTTGTAGACACATGTTCTTCCAACTTCTATCCTCATGATACCATGAAGAAGAGTTATTTCTATTTCCATTTATTTTTCCTATAATTACAAAAAGATATGTGGAAACCCACATTCTTCTGTCCCTTCTCTCAACATATTGAACTATTTCTATGCTTTTTTCTATATGGTGAATTTAATAGATATTAGAAGGATGTAGTGAAGACAAAAGCAGCAACATTTACATTTTTATATTGTTATTGAGACCATCAAGAGGAGTGGGTGGGGATACATATATGTACTTTCACATGGGCACACACACACACTGTATATACACACAATTATGTACATGGTATGGTGGAGTGGTGATGTAGCATTTGGTTTGTTAGTGATTTATTAGCAGAATTAAGAATTGTCATCTCCCACTCTTACGTCAAGAGTTTATATGAAGAGAGGCTGAGGACCTGTGAAACTTCTATCTTTAAGAATAACTTGCATATCTTCAGAGGAAATCTTGTTAAGGTCAATTTGGAGCAAGGAATCTTAGCAGGGCAGATAAAACAATGCAAAGTCTACATCTGGATTTCAATCCACCTTCAAGACTAAAGAATGCTGGGGCCTCCCTGGTGACTCGGGGCTCAAAGTCTCAGCTCTGTCAAGCTATTGCCAGCTACTGTGGAATGAGTTCGATCCGGCCAGGGAGCTAAATCACATGGCACAGCAGACTTCTCCTGTCTTGTCCACTGCTCCCCTCAGCAGTGTGTCTCAGTTAATTCGCCTGTTCTGCTCCCCACTCTGTCTCTGGTGAATTTTCTCATTCCCTGCACCCTAGCTCTTGTATGCATAGATAAATAAAAATGAGTTTGTAAAAAAAGACTAAAGAATGCCATTCCCTTGGTTAGAATGCCCAGGTACAAATTTTTTTTTTTTTAAGATTTATTTATTTATACATATGAGCTGGGGTACAGGCCAGAGGCGTGGGGCGGCGAGAGAGTTCACCAGAGACAGAGTGGGGAGCAGAACAGGCAGATCAGAAATACTCTGCTGAGGGGAGCAGCGGGCGAGGCAGGAGAGGTCTGCCGCACCATGTGGGATTCTCCCTGGCTGGGTGTCGAACTCGCATCGCGCGCTGCCGACAGCTCCACAGCGCATTGCTCAACCGCTAAGCCACCGGGGAGGCCCCCAGGTACAAATTTAATGACTCAAGTATCTCCTTTTGCTAAAGAACTATCTTTTCTTTCTTTCCTTGTTTTGTTAAAAAGAAAAGAAAGATATGCATAATATCTAGACCATCCTGACACATCAGCCTGGCAGGGCAATTTATTTCTAAGCCTGCCTGGTGATTTTTCTTCCACCCAGTAGTAAAACAACAGACCAGTTCAGGGACAGGTTGACATTATGGTAGCAACAGAAAATCATCTACTGCTGTGTCGTTTTCATTACTTGTGTTTGGACATCTTATAAAAATACCTTACCTCATGACTATATGGGAAAGGAAAAATCACCCCCTTTTTAAATCTTCCTTTACTAGTTATTATTTTAACAGTAGCAGTAGTTATAGAAAAACTTGTAGAAGACTAGGATATTTTATATAATGAATTTGCCAGGGATTCCTCCTTTTTCAAGTCAGGTCATATTATGCAATGTTCTGTTAAAAAGCAAAATCACAGATAAGCCACTTTTCTGTGATTATTTGGGATGGAAATTTCCCGAGTGGAAGCTGACTTAGGTTCTGTTGGCGTTACATGGACCATCTGCCTCAAGCAGACAAGGGATGTTAGGAATGTAATTGGATACAGGAGTTTAGCAGGTTCACCTCCTTAGCTATATCTCAATTCCTATCATGACTTTGCGTTCTCTTCCTCTCCCTTTTGCTCTTAAACAGATGAAAGTACAGTTCACCAGGGAGTGGACAGTTTCCTTAAGAGTGGTACAGCATCTCAGATGTAGGGCTTGTATTTTGATTCTAAAACGTAACATATGGCTTTGAGCCAGGAATATTCTAAAGGAAAATTACAGTAAATGCACCCCTCCTTGCTCTCTCAAGTATCATATATATTAAATCCAGCTGAAATGAAATTTGAGCGCTTCCTTAAGGGAGGCAATTTAACAAAAAGACATTTTGCTGCATATGTGAGAACAAAGGGAAGATGAATCTTCCACCATGGTGAAGGATTTTTTGCAACAATCTCCCTTAACTTAGAAAAAAGAGAAACATTTCTTATCAATTATCAGCCTTATGAATTCATCCAAAGTTCATTAAAAATAATATTTAAATGTGAAAAATTTGTTAGAATTCTTAAATGCTCAAAGATTTTCTGTATCTTCTTTTACCGCTCACCTTAATGAATATTATAAATACTTCGAAAGATGACAACCTCTTTCCTTATTGAAGCAATGTTCGTGTGGGTTACATATCAGCTGTATTTTTATCATTTTGAGATTTTGCTAAATACCTGAACCCAAGTTTTCCATTTTCAGTTTGGGGATCAAAAAAGAAGTGAAACTACTTTTTATATATATTTTAAGAAGCAGTTTATATTACTAAATTACTGTGACTATGGGTTTTTAATTTGGCCCAATACATTATACACTTAAGATGCAGTTGGTTTATTTTTAAACAGAGATTAGATTGGTGATGATAAGAGAATAGTATCTGTGTCTAAATATGTATACAATTTGTAAGTAAAATTAGTAGTGAAGTTTAGCCTTCTTGAAGGTTGCTAGAATACTGATCGGTCTTGGAGACAGTGTCGAATCATTTGTAAGATAAAATTTTGGGCTGATAAAAAAGAAAAGAAAAATTGAGAATGCACACTGAGATTTGAGGTTTTAGGGTCCTAAAAATTCATTACTGTGGCATGAAATGCATGTTTCGCTTGGATAAGGATAACATTACCAGCAATACATTCTCATTAAATTATGATGTATTATAAAGACAATTTCCAAATTGTAGAGAATTTGGAAAATGCATAGAAGCATTAAGAAAAAAATTAAAATCACTTCAAATCCACCAGCTACCAATCGATGTTAACATTATACATTCTATTCCTGCTTCCAGTGTTTCTCTATGCAAAATTTCCATAGAATTCTAAAAACTATAGAGAACCATATTTTGCTATTTCACTAGAATTATTATGGAAGCATTTTCCATACCATTGAAATTAGATAATGGAATGTTTAATATCAAAAGTAAAGCTAGAGAGAGAGAAGAAACAGAGAGGCGATTAAGGGCACTGAATCATTAAGTAATGGATTGTGTGTGTGTGTGTGTGTGTGTGTGTGTGTGTACCTATGTTGTGTAAATGTAACACTAAATCAAAGAATCACATTTAAGGCACCTTAAATGATCTTATATTTCATTTTTTGTGGGATGAATTAATTCAAAATTCAGAATTAATTCAAAATTAGGTTTAAACACCATAGAAGTCAGTCAAATGTAGTGTAGGGTAGACCCTTTATAAACAGATATGCCATAATAATTCATCTCACTATTAGGAAATATCACATCTAAATTCAAAATAGTATACCTAACAATTTTCAGTATCATGACATCTATAAAGTTAATTTTGCAAATGGCCTAAGTCTGTCTCTGGCTTTGGCCACTCAAATTCTTGTCCTACATCCTCCCTTAACCAATTTCTAGCTATTGAAAACAGACTATGGATCATTTTTCAACAGTAAAGCTATTTTTATAGTTAGCCATGAAATATATGTTAGCATTGAAAAATATGTGAATAGTAATTTACTATTCTTAGGACAAGCAACTATGAACTTGTTGAAAAATGGAATTTACCAATCCAGTGTCATTATAGTTTAATCTAATGAAGCCTCAGTTCCCATTCTTTTACCAAGTTTTTCTCTAGTTTACTCCTTTTTAAAATTTTTTAATTTACTTTTTTATTGATAGCTTTTACATTATTGTGTATCCCCGTAGGTTTCCCACCACCAATTCACCCGTTAACCATCACCATAGTCCCTTGTGCTCTTTTCTCCCCATTTTGAACCCTTATCTTCCCCCTCCCTGGCTGAAACCCCCACCATCCCCTCCTAGAACTGAGTAAACCATAAATGGAGACATCTAGTTTACTTCTTTCATTTGTCTGCCCTCCTTTTATTCCACCCATCCTCTTTCATGCCTACCTGCCTTTCCTTTTTTCCTTCATTCATGTATGATTCCTTGTCTCTTTCTATTTTTCACATTTATTCAGTGGATGAATATGTTTTAAATGTGTTGGGTATAGCTTGCATCTTCCTCAGCAACCTGAAGGTTTAGACTTATTTTACCAGTTACAGATGAGATCCTGGTGTCAAGAATGAACATATCAGTGCTTGAAAGTCTCTATTATAAGCTCAACTGCTTTTCTATAGACAGAGCAACAAATGAACTGAAAACTCCACCAAAATTGGAGAGCCCTCAAGGTGCTAATGTTTGACAGTCAAGATTCTATGCAGGCTGCCTGGCAAAGCAATAAAAGTCTTAAATGGTTTGGGGACCACCAGTCTCTGCTTTGTAAAGTATTCATGAAGTGGAATTACGATGACCTGCTACCTTGATATGATTTTCAGTCGCCTCAAGCTCTCTCTGCATTCAGTTTGACCTCCTTTGCTACTACTGACATTGATCTATTCTTGATATTGTAGCTATCGGCTTTATGTGTGAACTGAGATTAAAGTTGGAAATAAAAGTCAACATAATATCTGTGCCCATAAGTTGATGTACCGGTATTGCAATCCTTTGTGCTAAGCGGGGTAGCCCCTGAAGTGTTCCATTTGGAAAACAAGATCTTCAGGGAATTGAGTTGGGAAGAAACTACTGCAGGGTGGTGGGGAAAAGGGGAAGAAAAGGAATGGATACAATGCTAGACTATTCCTGAATTATAGAAGGAACTCAGAGCAAGCTGCTAAAAATGGCCGTGAGCGCCTTGGATTTGACATTGGCTCATCTAACACATTCACTTAGAAATGACCAAATCCATTCTTTTTCCTTCTCCTTGTGAGACTTGCTAGGATGCCTCACTGGGTTTTATTTCCATTAGTCTTTCTAGTCTACTTGTTTAACTACCAGTGAGCTTTTATTTTCTTTGCTCCCTTCCTAGCAGAGATGTGGCATATTTTTATTTCCCTATACGTAACAGTCATTTCCTATAATCCCTGTGCTCTTTGTGATTTTTTACCATGATTAGCAGTTTGCAAAAGGTAATTAATTTCTTTTTTATTTTTCTTGCTTTTTCCCTCTCTTATCCTTTCTTCCTCTTCCGCCTTTTCTGGAATTACCCTTCAGCTACTCAGAATAATGGAAAACTGAAAAATTATATAGATTGTGCCAATAAGAAAATACTTCCAACACAGAAAGAAGGAGCAGGAGGAGAGAAGAAGGGAACACTGTAAGTCTGACAAGTGGGTACACTACCTTTCTGGCAAAGGTTCTATTTTCTCTATATAATTTCAGCTCAGAAAGAAAATATTTTGAGAGAATAGGGAAAGAAGGGTCTGAATGATGTTTGTATTTGCATTTTTGTTCACATTATAGTCTTGTTCAATTGACTGGAGAAAGCTTTGCTTTTTCTTATTACAAATGGAAACATCTCTTTAAAAAGAATTGATTCAAATTTTACTCAAAATTACTATTTTCTCAAACGTGTCTCTGATAGCCAAAGAAATCAATTCTAAAACTTATTAGTTTTTTTTTTTTTTTCCTAATCTGCACTAAATAATTTGAGTTAGCCTGGCATGGTGAGAAAGAATATTGTTTCAAAACTAAGAAGATGTAGGATTGATCATCTTTCATATTTACAATTCAAAGACCTTATCTCTGAAGCAAAAAGTGTTTGTACTCAAGTCTGTTGAAGGAAAGGCATTCCTACCTAAGGTACAACTGTTGTAGCTTCTCCACAGGGGCTTTTTTAGTTTTTTGCTGACCTGAAAGAATTGGAATAGGAGACTGATTGCCATAGAAATTCTAAGGGGATTGCTGAAAATTACCCATAGTCATTTTAATCAGCGAGGAAAACCACATTTTCAAAGGATGGTGTTTTTCAGTCTCCTTGGGCTGCCATCTGCTCTAGCTGATGGAAGTCTAGAACACTCACCGATCACTAGTCCTTTACTGCTGAATTCTGCTGTGTCATCCCTGAAGCAGTTGCTAGTGTGGTAGGGGACTGGAAATGAGAGTTATATTAGCAATGACTTGTAAAGGAGAAAATGCATTTTTAAAAATGGGCAGTTGGAGAGATTTCTCATGAAGCAAGACTAGAGTCTCCTGGGAGGCCTGAAAATGTTTTTATTTATATTTCTTTATTGGCAAATTCAGGGCCAGTTACTCAAAGATCATCATAAGCAGTCTGTCTCTTTTAGATGGATGATTGAGAAATGCTGAACATTCTGATATTAAAAAAAAATCAAAATAATGTTCCCCAAAAGGTGATCATTTTTTGAGGCTTTAAATACTCAATATAATACCCATTCTATGGGAAAGACTGAAGACAGAGTCTGCTAAGAATTTATTTATTTTGATTTAACTTTCTCCATCATTTCCTTCCTACTTACACCTTATCCATCTTTTCTCCCTCTCGCTCTTCCATTATGAAAGGGTCAGATCTAATTGATCCTAATCCCTCTCTTTGAAACATCCTCCAGCCTCCTGCATTCTCTTCCTCCTCTTACCTCTGGTCACCTCCCCATCTCACTCTTGTTTTGTCATTACTCACTTCACACTTTGCCTCTACCTGGAACATTCTGTAATAGCACCAGACTGTTAAAATGCCTCCCTGTGTATGAACACGGCATCCTCACTTAACTCTTCCAGTAGCACTAATCAGACTGACAACTAATCCAACATAAAAGACGGAGAACTCTGTTCCCATACAAAATGGTCTATGCTGTCTGCTTAACATGACTGCTAATAATACAGATAACATTTCATTAAAAAATCCTCAACTTAGACCACTTTTTTGCCCAATTTTCTATTCATCAGGAACACCATTTCCCATTATTTAAATATATTTTTTCAATGTTTGGCTTTGTTACTATCAAAACACTTTTTTTGAAAAGATTTATTTATTTATACATACAAGCTGGGGTGTAGCCCAGAAGTGTGGGGCGGTGACAGAATTCACCAGAGACAGAGTGGGGAGCAGAACAGGCAGATCTACTGAAGCACACTGCTGAGGGGAGCAGCAGGTGAGGCAGGAGAGGTCTGCTGCGCCACGTGGGACTCTCCCTGGTCGGGTATCAAACTCATGTCGCAGTGGTTGTGGATAGGTTCACAGTGTTGCGCTTAACCCGTTGTGCCACAAGGGAGGCTCCAAAACACTTTTTTTAAAGAGCAAAACATAAACTTCAATTTTGTCTCCAGTTTCCCCTGTTCAAGTATTCTTTCACCATTGAGCCCATAAGCAAAGAAGATGGTAAAGAAGTTGGAGTGCTGTCGACTCTTCCCATCTTTATGCATGAAACCCCTATGGCAACTAGTTGGTGTTAAGATTGAGCACGCGCGCCTGTGCATGCGGTCTGGGCTGCAGCACTTTAAGACCATGCCACTGATGTCTGCTTCATTAAACTATTCCTTCTTTTCTAGACACAGAAATATTCAGCACTGTTAGCAGGTGACCAATGGACACCCCGAGTCCCTGAAGCTTGCATGCTCTAAAGGGGTCCAGCTGTCCATGGGCACAAAGACAAAGCTGACTCTTAGTGTGAAAGAACTTTAAGATGAACAGAATCAGTGTGCATAGAAAGAGAAGAGAAGAAAGGACAATATCTTCCTAAGGAAACACCCAAAGTAACCCATCCCCTCATAGGTAGATGCCCAGATAATTAGGGTCGACCCAAAGTGGGGTCGCTGAGGCCCAAAAGCTTGCTACAAGTCCAAGGCATCTCCTGGTGGGGGACTATAGGAAAGGGCCAAAAGTGGCCAGGTAATTCTGGGATAAAAGAAGCAAAATCAAAGTACAATCGAGATAATGGACACCACTGTCAACCTCCCCGTCTATGTGTCTCTTTCAAGTAACTCTACATGCTCCCCTCCACATGTCTCCTCCAGGTCCCCCAAGGCCCTGCTGTGAGTCCAAATACAAGAAAGAAGCAGGACCAGTGCTCCACTTCTCTCCTCCTGCCTTCCCTCTTACGTAGCTTTGCCTGCCACTCAGCTCCAGGAACCCCCCATGTTCCTCTCCCATTTTAAAATGGTCATAGTCTTTTATTTCTTTTCATTCTTTAAAACTCAAGTCCTGAGAAACTTCCAACAGTCTAACCATATCCAAGAAGTTAGGTGCAACACACATACACACACACACACACACACACACACACACACACACACACACACACCCAAATCCTCTCTGATAGTCACTCTGGTAGGCTAGAATACTGCATCACAGACTTACTGAAAGCTGTGCAACTGAAAATAACAATGTAGGAAAGAAAATTACTTCATTGGGTGGTTTAGGCATGTTTGTGTAGAGTATGGAATGAGGCAAGTCTTTTTTGTTTTTTCATTTAATTTAGTTTTCTGCTCTAAGGTGGCTCACATGTCCCTTTTGAATTCACTGATAATTCTGAGATATATTCTCACAGCTAGTGCTGCCACAGTGAAGCACACAGCTGGGAGAAGACATTTATACATGCTACTAGAAGGATTCTGTTAATTCAAGTCAGGTGGGATTGCATAATGAATTCATTCCCAAGTACTCTAATATTGTATAATAAAATACACCTGTAATATAAATTAAAAACATTTATAATAAGATATGCATTGCAAATAATAGTACATATTTGTTGTGATTTTAACAAGTAGATGTCCAAACCATGTATTTGCACACATATGCTAATTGCTGTACTATGAATAGCCAATAATTGATTAAGAGTTATTTTGCAGATGTTAAAACTGTGGAGATACATGATCATCCAGAGAATTTTAAGAACCCAATAGCCAAAGGCACAGATAGGAAAGAATTCACACTCTAATTGCTTTAATAAATGAAAGTAAGAAATGTATTTCCTATGAAACACTAAAACAAAATGTGTTTTTTATTGCATTTAATGAGACTGTGACTGACAGTACTGAAATCTAATGTGGCAAGCTGGCTTTTACTGACAAATGTAGGAGCCCTTCTGGTTATTGAAATGCTGTCAAGAAAGGTAAGCCGGCAAATATGTGTAGTGCCAAAAGTGAGTTAGTTTTCAAATCTGTGAGGTAGCTGTTGATATATGGAGTGATGTTAAAAGCAAACTTGTATATTGTTTATGGAAAAATAATATTAAATATATTTTATCTTTTCTTTGATATGACATGTTATATTTGGTTAATCCAGCTGTAGGAATAAGAAGAAACATTTCTTTATTGAGAATTCTATGTCAAATGTTATCACCTAGAATCTATCCTCTATCCAGCTATCATTTATCTGTTTATCCATCTATGCATCTACTACCTATTCTCTCATACCTGTGAAGCAAGTATTATTTCCCCAATATTACAGATGAAGAGACTTCAGAGAGATTCCATTATATTCTGGCCAAGGCTACCATAGCAAATTAGGAGTTTGAGACTCTATCACCTGATTTCCAGGCTAATATTATCTAAGTGGTCTTTTGTGATGATGATTTTATTTACAGAGATGAACACACTGCATTACCCTGGGCTTCCTTGGTGTTGTATCCTATGCACAATCAGTTCTTTTGCTTTTTTAGGTCATATAAGATAAACCCACAATCAATATCATACTCAATGGTGAAAGAACACTCTTCCTCTAAGATCTGGTAAAAGACAAGGATGTCCACTTTCACCACTTTCAAAAATTCAGCATAGTACTGAAAGCCCTAACTAGAGCAATCAGGCAAGAGAGAGACATAAATGGAATCCAAATTGGGAAAAGTGAAGTAAAATCATCACTATTTGCAGATGACATGATAATTTACCTAGAAAACCCTAAAGAATCCACTAAAATAGTAGCTGAAATAATAAATCAATACAGAAAAGTGATAGAAATAAAATCAATCTACAATAATCAGTTGCATTTTTATATGCAAACTATGAGGTATAAGAGAATGAAATGAAGAAAACAATCCTATTTATAATTGCAGGAGTAATAGCTAGGAGTAAACAGCTAGGAGTAAAATAGCTAGGAGTAAAGTTAACAAAGAAGGTGAAGGATGAGCACAATGAAAAATATAAGACATTATTAAAAGAAGTAGAAGGCACACAAAAAACTGAAGATATCCCCTGCCCGTTGATTGTAAGATTAACATCATTAAAATGGCCATCTTACCCAAAGCAACATACATATTCAATACAATAGAATGTCCAATGACATGCTTGAAAGAAAGAGAGCCAACATACTGAAATTCATATAGAAGCACAAAAGACCCCTCCCTAATAGCCAATACAATCCTGAAAAAACAAGCAAGGGAGGTTGGTATCACACTCCCAGACCTCAACTACACTGCAAAACAATAGTAGTCCAAACAATATGGTATGGAAACAAAAAACACACAGACCTAGGGGAGAGAATTTAGAGCCCAGAAATGAACCTACACATCTTTGGAGAGTTAATGTATGACAAAGGAGTGAAGAGTATACATTGGCAAAAGGACATTCTTTTCAACAAATGTTGTTGGGAAAACTGGAAATCCCCATGCACTATAGGTTCTTAACTAGAGAGACTGTAATATCCATATCCATAACCATTAGGGACATGCCTGGCCCATAGCAGACTTTAAGGAATTATGGGTCAAACTGACCTGAAAATATGCTCCCTACATAGTTTAACCACATTAAAACCCTAGGATTTCCAAATGTCTCTAACTTGTATTATACCCAAAATTGGACATGAGGAATGGTATGCATACTGGCCTAACGCTACTTTGCCAGTTCTTTTCCAATGTCCTCATTAAATTAAACATAACCTGATATTAATTCAATTCACATGAGAACAAAAGGAACTTTCACCTTATGACTTTTGGCAAGTTCAGTTTCCATGTCCCTTTTTCCATCCAAATATTTATTTCCCAAATACAAGGAAAATTTTATTTCTCCTGTTTTCAAAAATAGCAGTCACTAGTTTGGCTTGTTACAATCTGATATCTTCATTATTTGCTAATAAGTCTGAAATTCAACACAAAATACATAAATACTATTAGGATGAGGTTATTTTTATCATGCTAGTCATACATGAAAGGAAAATTACAATTCACAGTGACTGCTACTGGCATGAGTACAGAAACCATAGTGAAGAGAGAGCTATTTAAAGTGACAGGTTCTTTGTGCCCTAAGCTTTATCAGGACTTACAGGGAAAAGTCCCTTTTTTTTTTTCAATTGTTATTTTTATTTATGTCTTTTACATTACTGTATATTACCTGTAGGTTGTCCACCACCAATTCACTCGTGAACCATCACCACAGTCCCCTGTGCTCACCTCTCCCCCGTTCTGAAGCCCAATCCCCACCTCTCACTGATTGTCACCCTTATATTTGGTTCCCCTATGTTCCTGTTATAAGTGAGACCATTTGATATTTTTCCTTTTCCTTTTGGCTTACTTCGCTGAGCATGATCCCTTCTAGTTCCATCCAGGCAACTAAAGTAAAAATTCACAATTAACAATAACACTGGTCAACACTGAGATCGTTACTAACTTTAAAAGGCCCTAATCTGTAGTATCCTGGTGTGCTGGACATGAAAATTTTTTATTAGCTCTTGTTTTGAAGATATTTCATATAATTCATTTTATATCTTTCACTGTGTAAATTTATCCAGTAAGACTGCAACAACATCCTAAATCAGCCTAGAATGATGTAATATTGCATCGCATTGCATAATACCATCATGCACACATCATCCAGAGTTGATTGCATAATTTTCTGATGCAACGCAATACGACTGCCAGGCGGCTGCTGAGGTAAGCTGACGTCAGCAGTGCACTTTAGAAAGCCCTGTCAGAAAGGTCGAGCATTGAAAATATTTCAGACTTTGTGTGAGACAGTTTAAGATACTGTTCCATAGAACTGTTATTATTTTATCCATTTAGACACAGTACAGAACAGTACTGCCTCAAAAGTGCATTCATAGCATGGACAATTTCTGCTCTATTTGTGGGGAAGTGAAATTTAACAAACAGAGAAAAGATCACTTCTCAAGTGAAGAAGGCTTATCATCTTTACTTCGGATGCAAGGTTGGTGACCAAGACAAGCCTTTGGGCCCCGCATAGATGCTATGTTACATGTACAACACAGCTTTCACAGTGGTGAAATGGCAAAAGATCATCAATGCCATTTGCAGTCCCCATGGTGTGGAGAGAGCAGAGCAATCACATGAAAGACTGTTTTTTCTGCTTTGTTCCTCCTCTTTCCGATGGAATAACAAAGCAAAAGAAGTCGAGAATAGTCTACACAAACATTCCGTCTGCATTGAGACAGTTCCACATGGAGAGGCACTTCCTATTCCAGAACCTCCAGCAGAATATTCTCTTGATTCGTCTGATGAGGACAAGGGTGAGCCCACCTGTTCTTCTGATGTTCCATCAGCATGTGGTGATCCACATTTTCACTTTGGTGCATCATGAACCCCACACAGACTAACACAGGAAGAATAAAATGTCCTGGTTCATGATTTGGACTTATCCAAGAACGAGGCAGAATTGCTAGGATCAAGACTCCAACAATGAATTCTTCTAGAAGAAGATGTCACAATTTATTTTTTTAATTTTTATTGTTATTTATGTCTTTTACATTTTGTATTCCCCTTGTGTAGCCCACCACCAATTCACCCGTGATCCATCTCCATGGTCCCTTGTATTCTTTTCTATTCCATTTTGTGCCCTTATCCACTCCACCCCACCCCCCACCGCTGAGTGTCTCTCTCCTATTTGGTTTCCCTATAGTCCTATTATAAGTGAAACCATTCGATATTTTTCTCTTTCTTTCTGGCTTATTTCACTGAGTAAGATTCCCTTTAATTCCATCCATGTCGCTGCAAATTACATGTGTTTATCTTCTTTGAATGCTGAATAGTATTCCATTGTGTATATGTACCACATCTTCTTGATCCAATCATTTATTTTTGGACATCTGGGTTGCTTCCATAGCTTTGCTATTGTGAATAGTGCCGTAATGAACATATGGGTGCATGTATCCTTTCGGATTAGTGTTTTTGTGTCCTTTGGGTAAATTCCCAAAAGTGGGATTGCTGGGTCGTATGGAAGCTCCATGTTTAGCAGTTTGAGGAATCGCCATACAGCTTTCCATAGTGGTTGGACCAGTTCACATTCCCACCAGAGTGTAGAAGAGTTCCTTTTTCTCCACATCCTTTCTAACATTTGTTGTTGCCTGTATTTTTTAATGTATGCCATCCTCTCAGGTATGAGGTGGTATCTCATAGTGGTTTTGATTTGCATTTCCTTGATTATAAGTGATGTTGAGCATTCTTTCATGTATCTGTTGGCCATTTGCTTTTCTTCTTTGGAGAAGTGCCTTTTGAACTCTTCTGCCCATTTTTTGACTGGGTTATTGGTTTTGTTTTTGTTGAGTTGTGTGAGTTCCTTATAAATTTTTGTTATCAGTCCTTTATCAGATGTATTGTGTGCAAAGATCTTTTCCCAGTTGATAGGGTGTCTGTTAGTTTTGGTTAATGTCTCTTTTGCTGTACAGAGCTTTTTATTTTGATGTAATCCCATCTGTTTATCTTGTCTTTCACTTCCTTCGCTTTGAGGGATGTGTCTTTCAAGATTTTGCTGAGATGTATGTCATGTAGAGTTTTGCCTATATTTTCTTCTATACATTTTATGGTTTCAGGTCTTACATCC
>PVIJ01006690.1:0-89538 GCA_004024925.1 Scalopus aquaticus
GGGCCTCCCCGGTGGCGCAGCGGTTAAGCGCTGCGCTGTGGAGCTGTCGGCAGCGGCGACGCAAGTTCGACGCCCGGCCAGGGAGAGTCCCACATGGCGAGGCAGACCTCTCCTGCCTCGCCCGCTGCTCCCCTCAGCAGTGTATTTCTGATCTGCCTGTTCTGCTATCCGCTCTGTCTCTGGTGAACCCTCTCGCCACCCCACGCTTCTGTCCTGTACCCCAGCTTGTATGTATAAATAAAAAATAAATCTTTAAAAAAAAAAAGAAATCAGTTTTCATTTTTGAACATCTACTATGTTCTGAGCTTTGAGCTCATGCCTTTTGATCCAATTTGTGGTCTTTGTACCACACTTCATATCACTAATCAATCAGTTCTCACATCACAGTGCTCTCCCAAACCCACCCACTATGTGATCATGCAGAGGCGGTGTTCTCTGGATAGGAGTCCAGAAGGAACAAGGTAGGAGGGGAAACTTTGCTTTTAGCCAAATACTTACAGAGAATGTGAGTCGTAAGCAAAGGGAAAAATATCCTTTGAAAATTTGTCCACATTAACCTGGAGTTATAGATCCAGGCCTGAAAGAAATTAACTAGGCATAATAGAAATCAGCTCTGAAATCAAGAACAGACATGAGCACAACAGAAACTGACACAAGGGGCCTCCCTGGTGGCACAACAGGTCAAGTCAGCCTATGAAGCTATCCGCAGCCACTGCAGCATGAGTTCGATCCCTGGCCAGGGAGATTCCCACATGGTGCAGCAGACCTCTCCTGCCTCACCCACTGCTCCCCTCAGCAGTCTACTTCAGTAGACCCGCCTGTTCTGCTCCCCACTCTGTCTCTGGTGAATCCTCTCACCACCCACACCTCTGGTCTACACCCCAGTTCTTGAATACATGAATAGATCAATCTTTTTTAAAAAATGAATATTGTACTTTCAAAAAAAAAAAAAAGAAACTGACATATGGATTCAGCATTTTATCGTGCTGCTGGTGATTTCTGGCACCAGTCTGTTAGCCAACTGCAAATGCTGGTGAGTATTCTCAGGGGAAGGAGCTGTGTCCAGTGATAGTCACTCTTCATACGTGAGGATTACCAAAGGCATTTTCTTCTTCTTTTTTTTTATCAGGAGGATAAACCATCAGAATAGAACAAAATAACCTTCATAACAAGTTAATCTTATGGCAAGCTGGTTGTAGGGCTTTGGAAATGCCTTGTATATAGACTGATTCTTTATCTAATTTTACCAGGAGAATCTGGGGCTTGTTGTCCAGGTATAATTACAAAACATACTCCTCTTTCACTAAAATGTGTCCTGATTTTGACAATAAATTGACTTATGCTCACCTTGCTTATATGAAAAGTTTCAACTTACTGCTCCTTTGGCATGTACACAACAGATTGGGTATATCCAACTTGTGGTCTTTGCTTTGTCTGAGGAAAGGTTAGTCTGCAGAGAAAATCATTTTGTTAGAAAAAAAAGACTGTGATGCTAATGAAATTTCCACACTATCCCCTCTCAATCTGCTGCACACATATGCATGTGCATGTGTGTGTGCGTGCACACACACACACACACACACAATCTGGTGTCAGTCAGCAAGGTAGAACAGTCTTGCATGCTTTTGTGAATACCAAATCCACAACAAAATATCTATTGGATTCTCAGGAAGAAGGTGCAAATATTCAAGCTTTGAGTAAATTTAATACTAAGTGACCAAATCACTGCATGGGGTAGAAGACTATGGGAAGAGGGGCTCGGTCCTACCAAGTATAATGTCACAAATTTGCTTGTCAGAAGGAAACAGGTTGGCTGCTCTGCTGCCCTTTTCCTTTACAACCATCCCAATATGGCCATGACTCATCCAGGTTCCCATTCCCATTTATCCAGATTCCTCAAATAGCCAAGATGAATTAGCCAGATAGAAAGTTGCCAAAAATTTGGGATTCTTTGGCTAGTTATTGAGGAAGGAGTTCAGCATCACAGAGTCAGAGCTTTACCATAAAGTTGGTATTTGATTATGGAGACACACCTGAGCCTTAGGTCCTATCATTTGCAATTTTGAGGGTCAGTCAGAAGGATTGCTGGTGCTCCTCTTGTGAATGTGAAAACCAGCTCCTCCCACCTCTCCCCCCACCCCACACACACTCTATGAAGAAAAAAAAAAAGTAAAAAGGTGGGACAAGGGTGTCACCTAGTGGCAAATGCATGGTTCTGTTACTCTTGCTCAATAAAGTTAGTATGGAGAGCCCATGGAATGTGTCCACAGCTTCCTGGGGACTTTATTTGAAGTTCACAAATTAAAGAATTTAAAGACAAGAATTTAGAAGAAATGGTCCCTGTTCTCAATGAACTTAGATTGGATGGAGGGACATTAACATGTAACACAACATTAGAATCGTGTGTGAATAGAGTTCAAATGGGGGTTTGTAGAAACATAAATAAGGGACTCATTCTGGTGGACACAAGTAATATGTTACATTAACAGTAATGTGTTAATGAAGATTAAGGGGAATTAATGACCTCTAAACTTGGCTTACCTGTCCCTGTGGTCAGCTGAACAAGGAGAGAAACCATGAAGGTTGAGCTTAGTACACATCATCCACTTGCTCTCGTTTTCTTGCATGGACTAAAATAGCAAAAGATAATAAACACTGTTAAGGTTGAGGGTGGTTACCATAGACCCAGAGATTGGGGATCAAGGCTAAAGCTAAGCCCTGCACATGTATTTAAAGTCCATACCCTCAGTCCCCAATAGTCCCCAGCAATTCTACCTTGCCCTCTAGGGTGTAAGAAGGGGCTGGGGAGGAAAATGCAACAAAGGAAGAGGTGACTCAACGTGTCAGTGATTAGACCAGATTTCCAGTGAGGACATCTGAGCACAGGTAGTTCAAGCATGGTATGAAATGCAATTTTTCGAAACATTTTGTGTAGTTTTTAAGTTGGTCTGATATTACTCTGTCAGCTTTCTGTAGTATTGGTTTCTATAATGTGCAATAGCACGAAGGAAGGACATTCCTCAAATTAAAAGACTTTTGTGGCAGGATTTGCAAGGAACGGAAGAGAGGTCACAAAGCAAAAATTCCTTCTGGTTAGCTCTTTTGGATGTTAGGATTATTTTTTGGTTCTATATATTCTGATTTTCTGAGAATAAAAGTATATTGCCTTTGTATTTTTTTTTAATATACAGGAAATATAACCTGAAAGGAATTCTTTTCAGCTTCACACTAAAGAAGTAAAAGTATGTTGGTTACAGGGGAACCTTTGCACTGGTCTCCACTGGCTGTCTGCAATGTCATCTAATCTAGGGGTGGGTGGAAAAATAATTTTCAAATTCCTGTTCCCTGATGAAAGTATTTCTAACTCTATTTAACTATGTCATAATCAGATATTCTAATAACTTATATATCAGTCACAGCATGAAAAGCTGCTATTAGGCATGTTCCTTCTTCCTCCCTCTTTTCCAACATGAGGAAAACATTTCTGATTGTTGCAAAAAAGTAAACCTAGGCAGGATTCTTTTTTCAGTACACACACTGGAGGGATGTTTTTCATTTTTGTGTGAGCTTTTTTTAAGGGTCTGAACATACTGCAATGTGGGAATTTAGGAAGCGGTTCTTTTAGTGGCGACATGACCTTGAAAGCCACAGTGGCTGCAGATGTTGATTTCCGAAAGTACCTAAGTACCAGTCTGTAGAAGAGATCTGAATGTGGAGAGGACTGCCAAATACCAACTCTGAGGTTAAATAATAGTAGTATTGATACAAGAGAGGAACACATAGTTTACTTGGTGGTTGGCCCTCCCCCAACTTTAATTCTGGAACGTTAGTCCCCAATCTACATGATCCTCTACTGTTCTTTTAGAGATAAAGATGATCAGTTGAGCTAGAGTTCCAATCCTGAGGAAATCATTTTTCTCACGGTCTTATTTGTAAGGTGTCTAGATGAGGCTGGAGTGTAAATACCTACAGTGTGTGGCTGCAGTGATGAGATGTGGCAGTGATTCTTATATCCTAGCCACCCTGAACTATTTAGTGTTTTGACATTTTAAAAAAGCCATCCAAATTATTTTCTTGAAAGAAACATTTATTTATGCTCTTTATTGGTCAAACAATTTCAAACAAATCCAGAACAGGTTTTCACATTTTAAGCCTTTAGCGCAAAGACTCTACATCATGCGTGAAATAAATGCTTATCCAGTGGAGCTTCCCTGACGCATTCAAATACTGGGAATGATTAGGCAGAAGAAGACTGATGTGACAGAAAACTGCTCAGAAATCTGCTTGAAAAAGGACATGATTAAAACCCCAGATTAAGGTTTTTCACAACATAAATATGCTCAAACAACTTGTAATCTCAACGTCTAATTTTAAACAAATACCCCGAGAATCAACTACATCCCTTTAAATAAAGAAAATAATCAATTTATACTCTTCTTAAAAGAACTCCAACAATGCAAAATAAGTTCCAATTCCATATATATATATATATATATATATATATGTACATTTATAACTTAAGTACTCTTTTGCTCTATATACTTTAATTCATGCAACAGTGACAGAGGACTGGATATGAAGCTCTACAGAGGCCTTTCTGAATAAGCAGTGTAGCTCCTCACTCTGGCAAAGAACAAGGGAGTATACATCTTGTCAATCTCAAAAGCAGTGACTGCAGTCTCACCAGTTGATCTGGAAAAAAAAATCCATGAAAAAGCCAGTTACAAGAAATTTCAACTCACTCAGAATAATTATGTATTTTGGGGGAGAGTGTTGTTTCATGCTTTAGCCTCTTTAAATTTTAATTTATCTCAATAAGTTCCTAAATAATATAACCATATTGTAGAAAATTTGAAAAATTTAAAAAAGCATAAAATAGTTCCTGCAAATTCCTCCTTCAGTCATATTAACTATTTTCTTCCAGTGTTTTTCCTGAGTACCTTAACCTCTATACAACTATACTGTTGAGATCAGACTTTATTAGTAACCCTGATGTTTTTTTAATTTAACATTATGATACATGCATATCTTCATATCACTACTCTTCAGAAGCTATATTTAATAGCTGCATACTATTTTACTGAATGCTTGTACCACCATTTATTTATTTATTTTGTACTACAATTTTTTTTTTAAAGATTTATTTATTTATACATACAAGCTGGGGTACAGGCCAGAGGGGTGGGGCAGCGAGAGGGTTCACCAGAGACAGAATGGGGAGCAGAAAAGGCAGATCAGAAATACACTGCTGAGGGGAGCAGCAGCGAGGCAGGAGAGGTCTGCCACACCATGTGGGATTCTCCCCCGGCTGGGCGTCGAACTCGCATCACATGCTGTCGACAGCTCCACAGCACAGCGCTCAACCGCTGCGCCATCAGGGAGGCCCTAGTACTACAATTTAAAGATTACAGTTTTGTTGGAGGTTTAGGTGGTTTTCCATATTTGTCAATGAAATATAATGCTGTGACATTTATATTATGTTCTTTGAGACTCCTAAGGATAGTTTCTAAGTCAAAGGTTATAAATAATTTAAGACTCTTTTTAAAGTGTATATTTAAAGAATTAGTCCTAGGATAGAATTTATGACTTAATATTTGCATGATCAAAAGCACAATTACAGGTGGGAGAAGCGAAGCAGTTGGCAAGTTATACTACCACAGCCTTTTATTTTCTCCTAAAAAAATGAGAAATACACAAAAGTAGAAAATTCAAGTGACTTCATAAATAAAAGGAAGTCAATACACTTACAAATGATGCCTCTTATACTATCCCATTCCCCCTAAGACATACTTCTCATTTCCTTGGTTCTACTTCTGGATTTGGTTTCTATTTTTGAAAAGGAAAAAAAGTCCACCTCACAGATCACTGCAGGAAGCAAAATGAGGACTGTAAGACTGGTAGGTAAGGGCGAAAAGAAAGAAAAAAGCTCTTCCTCAGATATCAGGACCTTCCAAATGAGTGAGGGAAAGTAAGGTAGCCATGTCACCAAGAAAATGGTTAACAGGTCACCTCAAAACCTGGACTCAATTAGGATGGAGAGCTGTCAGTTACACACCAGTATTCTTTCAAAGCTAACAATAGTGAACTTCAGTATCCACACAAATTGATCTATTACATTCCCATTTTTAAAATTTTTATTTATTTCTGTATCCCCTTAATCATTTTACACAGGTAAGTTCTAATTCATAGAACAAAGAGCCTGAAATAGGAAACATGTAATAGATTTAGCTTTGGAATACATGACATGCTTTTTAGCAGCTTCATTTTAATAAAAAATACATTTTTATTAAAATAAGTATGTAACCCCTGAGGATAAACCAGATGGAAACAAAGTGAAAGATGCTACAACTGAAACATAGGAGAAGAAAAATGTTCTAGTGTTTTACAACTGCCTTGGGTAAGTCAGAGAGTAATGCATGACCAACTCAGAGTTGATTGAGCACCAATCTACTCATAGAATCCTGCTTTCATTTCCAAAGCAGTGGGACTCACTCACTATAGTGGTTCCCATGGAGTTCTGGACACTTCCTATCTTGGATGATCTTTAGGTTTTTTCCTTTTTGGCCTTTTTCTTGATTTGTAGGAACAGGATTCCATGGTTTATCCTGATATTGTGATGTTGACTTAGAGGGATTCAAGACATATTTGAAGAGTTTCCCAAGCCTGACATAAAATACATGTTTATTCTGTAACTTGGTTATTTTTACTGCATTCACCTACTTGTAAGTAATATGACAAGAATGATGTATCCAGATGAGTTTGTTGAACCTCTGGTGGCCACTGGAACACAGTTGTAACCCCACATGAAAACTCTGATCTGCTTCTTGTACAGGGACACGACGAAAATATCTGTACTTATAGTCAAGTGGTTTCTGTAAAAGAAAGGGTACAAAGTTATAATGAAACCTCACTTCACTGACTTTATATAAATATATATTTATAGGAATATATAATGCAGGACTGACACTACAAGGAACATAATAACTGAATACAGCAGAGAGTTGTCTTGGTTATCAAAAGAGAATGTATTTAAGTGTTTTTGAAATGTTCAGCACTCTAAAAATTTAAGGTTTTATTCCCTAGACTCAAACCTGTTCATCATCACAATAACCCATGTATTCAACATGACTGCATTACTACTATGTAATGGCTAAAGGAATGAAGACCCAGGCAGTTCCAATGAGTTAAACAAAGTTATAAAGCAGTTTGAGAGACGGAAATTAAAATTTCACTCTCTTATCCCAAAGTCTTGACTTTGTTTCTATTTGAAAACATTTGGGAATGTTTAAAAGGGAAAGGGATAAATTGGTGAAGGCTGCAAAAAAGCAGAGTATCTTTTGCAATGCCAGAAAAATAAGTCAATGGAGAAATAGATGTGATAAGGTTCAGGTTCATTAGACTCACACTTCTGGGGCCTCCCTGGTGGTGCAAGGGATTAAGTCTCAGCATTATGAAGCTATCAGCAGCCATTACAGCATGAGTTCGAACCCCCGCGAGGGAGCTAACCCACATGGCGCTGCAGACCTCTCCTGTCTTGCCCACTGCTCCCCTCAGCAGAGTATTTCAGTCAATCTGCCTGTTCTGCTCCCCACTCTGTCTCTGGCGAATCCTCTCATCCCCTAGACTTCTGGCCTACACCCCAGCTCCTGTATGCATAAGTAAATAAATCTTAAAAAAAAAAAATCACATTTCTCTAAGTACTACCACTAAAAAGACAAGAATATCAATGCCATGTGGTTTGATTGTATCATATTCTGGAGAAAAAATTGATACTGCAAGTAGGAATTCCTAAACTCTTTTATTAGATAAAAATCTAAACAACTAGGTCCTCATAACTCCTCATTTTCAGCTTCAGGAAACTCATGGCCAAGGTCACAGCCCTAGCAACTATCTCTGGCCCCCCGATGGTTGGCCCAGATTCTAGCAGTCTGCCAAAGGAAGGTGGAGCAGCCAGCAAAAGATGGCCAGAAGGTAATAAGACTAACAGAGGAAACCCAGCCTAACTATCTCAATGCATGATGCTAGAAAGAGAGGATGATTTAGTCCAAGGGGACATTCTTTCAAACTTTACACTAGTTTATACTAATTTATTTTATTAATAAATGCAACTATTTGGCCTCCCTGGTGGCACAAGGGGTTAAGTCTCAGCACTATGAAGCTATCCGTAGCTCCTGTGGCAGGAGTTCCATCCCCAGCCAGGGAGCATCCCACATGGCTCAGCAGACCTCTCCTGTCTCACCCTCTGCTCCCCTCAGCAGTGTATTTCAGTTGATCTGCCTGTTCTGCTCCCCACTCTGTCTCTGGTGAATCCTCTCACCACCCCCCTACCTCTGGCCTGTACCCCAGCTATTGTATGCATAAATAAATAAATCTTTAAAAAAATAAAATTATTTATGTTAGGTACTAATTTACTAAAAAGTTCTTTTAAAACCTATCTTGATTTATAATTTATTTAGGTGAGTAGACTCACAACTGACTTCCTGATTTTCAAGCAGCATTGAAAAAAAGCACATGGAGAAAGGTTGTGGAAAAAATTAGACCTTCAAACTGTTTTAAGAGAGTTTATGGACCTCTAGAGCATAACAATTCAACAATCATATTTTCTTGGTCTATTTTTCCTTTTGTAAGAACAGGAAGAAGAAAATTATGTTACATTAGCTTATTTCCAGTAGAAACTGAAATTCTCTGTAAGAATATCCTTGTGAAAGAATTATCTACACGAACCAATTTAAGAGGATAATCCCCTATGATTCAAAATGAGAAAAACCAAAAAAGCATACATTGTCAGGTATAATTTTACTAGCCTTCTCACAGGACATTTGGGTTTTACATTTTCTGGACCAGAATAGGAAACCATCTGAAGAAAAACAAGCTGATCCAATGAGAAAATAACATTTTAGAAAACACTTCAATTCTTTTAAAAGATATGCTAGAAATCAATATACAATTTGTGTAACAGTATAAACAATGAACCAGTATTTTTTTATACTTTCCAATGAAACATGCTTGAATGAATACAGCAATAAAATAAAAACTGCCAACTGTGCCTTTCATACTCACTTCTTCTTTTTTCTTAGTTATCACAGCAAATACTTTGGTCTGATTGTCCGCATCTTGTGACAAGCGATAATGACCCAGTAGGATTGCATCAGTTCTAAAAATTAAAAAATACACTTTAAATCTAAGTTTATTACAATTATTTTATATATTTTTAAGTAATCTAGAAAGTAATGGGTTACAAAAGCGTTTACTCAATTTGCCTGACAAGAACCTGGCAGGATGTGAGTTATCCTAGTTCCAAAGATCCCAGACAACTACTGAACTACACTCCGCAGAGAGGACCAGGAGTTGGTGTTTTTCTTAAGAGCCTCCAGTGACCTGTTTTCTAATCATCCACCATTAAGGAAACAGAGAGTTGCATTAATCTGCAAGTAACCATATAAAACATGGACTGGATAAAAAACCACAGAAAAGTTAATACCTGGCATTCCGAGTTCTTAAACGAGGAACAATGGACAGAGGCTCTTCAGGGGTTGTCAACATCATCATATGGCCATCAGGAAAGAATCTTATATACCTGTGTAAATAGGAAAAGGACACCAAAGATACCACACACACATAAATTATAACACAGGTCCTTATTTGCTTGGACCTAATCCTATTCATAGCTATGATAAAGGACGAAATACCCTGGGCAAAAGAACTGGTGAAAGACCATTGAAATAAACATGACTGTCAACTTGTGAGTCCAGCAACAAAAAGTTACAGGCATTTATTGTTTTTCTTAGAGAACTGTTGAACTTTGTTTCATTCACTGAATAAAAAAAATCATTAAACATCTCTCTACTAAAGTTCTGTGTGTTTCCCCTAAAACGCAATTAACAGCAAACAAATCTGAGCTCTAATGGTAACGAATACTCAGCTACTAACATATATCTACTTATTTCTCAGAGACAGTAATATCTGATGATCAATTAAGGCTGAATAATTAATAACACAAGATATCTGAAAAGGGAAATGAGTACACCAACGGGAAAAGAAATGGAAATGCTCAGCAACAGAAAACAATTTTTAGATTGAGAGGCCAGGAGGAATTAACCAACTTATATTATTCTATTGATTTCTTGAGTACAGTTCCTGTTATAATACAGGACAAAACTACCAAGGACAATTCTGTGGATAAATATATAAGCCACAAAGAACAGATGTCCAATAACTAATAAACTATACTCAGAGAGAGAGAATTTTCCACTCACTCAGTTTACTACAGTTGTACCTGTAATATTCCACTTGGTGCCAGGCTCTATAGAAACCATCAAGAGACTGCTCCCCTTGACGAATATATGTGGTTTTACTGATATACACACCTATGAAAAACAAATGTAATGAAAAACATTTAAAACTGCAATCATATAATACATTTCCAACTTTTATTTTTATTGTCATTTCCTTTAAATATCTTCATAGTACTTAAGTTTGCTATAGAAAATTAAGACTGTATGTTTATCAAAATCAGAATGCTAGATCAGCTTTTATCCTGAGTCCTAAGGCATTCAACTTACCATCAAACCGAACACGGGGCCTTTCAAGAAACATCTCTCTCCAGGATGTGTATGGAACAAGTTTTATACAGCTTCGGCCCCAAACTTTCAAGCAGGCCAAACGCCATATTTCAGGGTCTCTAGGAAATAAAAGCACAACATCATATATATAAAACATATTGATTGATATATATCAGTTGCAACCATCATTACATATAAAAGATTTATAAGTCCCAATAGGCAGATCTTGGAAATATCCTTGCTACCAGCCCTCCTTTATTCAGCAAGTATTTGCTGAGTCCTGCCAGGCACTGCACTAATGAAGATAAACTGATGAAGAAGGCAAAGACCCTGCTCTTTTTTGTTGTTGTTATTGTTTTGTTTTGTTTTTTTATGCATACAAGCTGGGGTGCAGGCCAGAGCCGTGGGGCGGTAAAAGGTTTCACCAGAGACAGAGTGGGGAGCAGAACAGGCAGATCGACAGAAATACACTGCTGATGGGAGCAGCGGGCGAGACAGGAGAGGTCTGCTGAGCCATGTGGGAATCTCCCCAGTCAGGCGTCGAACTCGCGTCGCCGCTGCGGACAGCTCCACAGCACAGCGCTTTAACCCTCTGCGCCACCGGGCAGGCCCGGCCCTGCTCTTTTAATGGTGGAGAAAAAAACAAAATTAAGAAAACAAAGGAAAGTTTCAGGTAGTGTGCTCAGTACAAAAAAGCACAGGGAAGAGAGACAAGAACAATGGTGTTGGGGAAACATAACATTTCAGATTCATGTGGCTGCAGCAAAGTGAGCAAGGTGAAGTGCAGAGAATGTGATTTGAGAGATGCAGTCAGGAGCGGGTGAGGCAGTGGCTTACAGGTGGGAGGGGTTATTCACATGAGATGGATGCCACCGTAGGGTGATGAGAATGACTTGTATCCTTAAAAATGTCATGCCGGTGGTTTACAGAGAATATGTTCCAAGGGTGTGTGGAAGCAAGGAGGTCACACAGGATGTCACTGCCATAATCCAGACCAGGCATCATGGTGGCTGAACCAGAATGATACTTCAAGACACATTGAAATGGTCAGGCTGGGCATATCTTTTGACTCTTTTCCTTTCTTTCTTTCTTTTTTTTTTTTATTAAACTACACAAATGAAACCACACTGTGAACACGGGGCATTGTGGGTAATGTTTCCTTCAGGCCAGTAAAACTGGAATTGATCTCACTCTTCTTTTAATGTAATTTTTATTTGTACATCTAACAAGGGGTAACTTTTTTGCTCTCATGAGTGTAGGACCCGGCATTTGTCCAGGAGGCTGCAATTTGGGATGTACTTGACCCAACAGCCATCTGGGGTGAGGCACTTTTCAGCTACCATGTCTCCAAACTCACTGGCATTAAACTTGGTGAACTATCCTGTGGAAGCAATATGTATGACTACATTTGTTCTACATATTATATTCTGGAAACCTGTACATACTAGCCTTTAAATGCTAAGTTGCTTGAGAAAATCACATACACTTTAGCTACACGATCATTCTGAGCTTTTACCCAGAACACCAATAAAATTCTTTAAATTATTTAAATTCAAAACTGTGAAAGAGGGCTTCCCTGGCAGCACAGTGGCTTAAGTTGCAGCACTATGAAGCTATCCAGAGCCACAGCAGCACAAGTTCAATCCCCGGCCAGGGAGATTCCCACATGGCGCAGCAGACCTCTCCTGCTGCGCGCGCTGCTCCCCTCAGCAGTGTACTTCAGTAGATCTACCTGTTCTGCTTCCCACTCTGTCTCTGGTGAATCTTCTCACCACCCCACACCTCTGGCCTACACCCCAGCTTGTACTCATAAATAAATCTTTAAAAAAAAAAAAACTGTGAAAAACAACTGTGAAAGCTTCATAATCCCTTTTTCACCACTACTTATCTTTAAAAAAAAGAAGTAAGGACTACTCTGGTGGCAAAGGATTTAAAATCTCACCGATATCAAGTCATCGCCAGCCACTGTGGCATGAGTTTGATACCTGGCCAGGGAGCTAACCCACATGGTGCAGCAGAGCTCTCCTATCTTGCCCACTGCTCCCTCAGCAGTGTATCTCAGTCAATCTGCCTGTTCTGCTCCTCACTCTGTCTCTGGTAAATCCTCTCACCCCCCCCAACTGTGACCTACACCTCAGTTCTTATATAATCTTCTCTGTATCGTTCCAATTTTAGTATATGTGCTGTCGAAGCAAGCACTATATATAAAGAAATAAAATCCATAACAAGTACTAACTTGTAATCAGATCAAAAATACACCGCCCCCCCAAAAAAAACCCAACAAACAAACTTAAGTACCTGGCACAGATATAGAATCCTCTGCACACCTGTGACAGCTGTTCCAAGGATCTGAGGTCCAAGTCACTGGACACCACCCACCGGAAGATGTACATCAGGACCTCCATCGGAAGCACTACAAAATAAAAACGTGACTCTCCTATACGTCATTCTACTGTAGGTTCCCATGCAGATATCTTATGTATCCCTAGAAATTTACAAATCATACCCTCAATAGTGGTCAGAGCTAAGCCTAAGGGTATTTAAGTCCCCCAAAGTTATAACCATTCCTAACATCAAGATGTAAAATTTTCACTCCTTTTTAAATATAGAACAAATCAAAAACTGCTCTTATAAAGTAAGAGCTCTTGGTAGGTCATTTCATCACCAAGATATATTAAAGTAAATGTGTTAGAAAAAGTGCTATTCGTATGTGATCTATATTAGATTTGCTATCACTAAAAGGTTATTTTCATTTCCTTGAAATTTTTCAATTGTCCTCTTGTGAAAAATCCCATAAATAAACAACATTTAACATATGAATAGCAAAAAAAAAAAAAAAACCACTTACTTTTAAACATTCAGCCTAGCTCAGAATTAATAACTTGGCAGGAACACCTTATACCAATATTCCTTCAATTTTCTTAGAGCTAGCCCAAAAACTCCAACATGTTAGGTCTTCTCTGAAAAAAGCATGTGATCCTAAAACAATTGTGCTACAAACTCCACTAGGCTTCAGATTTTAAAGAGCTTATTAGTACACACAAACAGTAATTATAACCAGATCTCCCACCATATTTTGAACTAAGATTATTGGCAAATGACCTGAACTAGTAAGTTGAGAAAACTTAACTCCAAGATGAAAGTATTTCTCACAGAGTTATAACAAGTATGAATTCACACCTGATATGTGAGTCTGACTGCTCTCGAGTTCAGGCTGACACAGTTTGAGCACAGACTCCTGAAATGTGAGCTGCTGCTGGAAGTAGGACAAGAGATCTGCCATCTTGCTATCATCATCATTATCTTCCTTGCTGAAAAAAGAGGGAGGTGAATAAAAAAAAAAAAAGCCTCTGTCTACAAGCACATAGCTTAGAAACTGATTTTTTCACAGTACTTTCAAATCTGCTTTAGAAAGTCATTGAAAAGCAAACTGTGACAAATTTATCATGCCTCAGAAAAAAGTGTCATGACAAGTAATCCCAAGGAAAAAACTTCATAATTTTAATTTCCACCCAGAAAGAATTAGAACTTTTGGGTACAGGTATTGAGATTTAATTAGTTTTATTATAGAGGTTTCATGAGTTAGTGAAAAAGATAATTTAAAATGATTTTAAAACCCTTAAAGCCTTTTAAGTTTCCATAAGCCATTCTAATTGGATAAAAATCAAATACACTGATGTCATTTGAGGTACTGACTTACCAAGGGTATTCTACCGGTGCCTTAATTTAAAAAATCTTAGCAGGGTCCACAAATCATCGACTAATATAAACAAGTAAGTAGTTAAAAGTTCTAGAAAAATATCTAATCTTTCATTTTTGTTGAAATTAATCTTAAAAATGATGACTAACAAAAAAGCTTGGATGAGGATGAAACTAGAAAACTAGGAAGGGCTTAATACACTACAAGAAAGGGCAAGCATGGGTGAGGTTAGATGAACTCAATGTTTACGAACATTTTACAGAAGGCAAAAACCAGCAAAGAGACTTTTAGGATTTATTAGATCTGATATGAAAAAAACAAAAAAAACCCAAAGCAATTGTATACTTAAAAAACTTATCACAGCATTGGGCTTGTATTAAGGGACAGGAAAGAAAAGAAATGCTTCTTTAATGTTTTGATCAAATTATTTTAACAACACCTAGCAGCTATTTCTAAAGCTGGCTAAAAGCTGGGTCTAAGTGACTCAATGCAAAGTCGAAGAAGGTTTAGAATAGCTCAAATGATTTCTTTTGAGTATCAAACACCTCACACTGTTAAATATAATTTAGTAAACAATATTATTAAACCAAAAGTTCAAACACAGAATGCTATTCAAAACTTAAGCACTAATACTGAAAGTTTAAAACACTGGCAATAAGCGTATGTTATCAATAAAGGTAATTATTAAACGAATTATTTTATAATTATTATTTCATAGCATATGTAATATAATAATAGTAATATAATGTCTTGCTCATTTTAAACCTGACATCCCCTCTTGGGTACAGAATCCCTTTCCTCTATTATCAGCAAAATTGAGCTTTTGGAGATAAAGTGCTTATATCAGAACAATTTTATAATTGCCTTACAAATAACCTCAAAAGCACTGACTTAAAAAAATATGTTCTCTTAACCTTTGTTCATATGAAACTATCAATGCTACTTCATGACTTCAATGCAAGAGGCATCTAACCAAAGTAACACGGTTTTTTTTAAGGACGCTTGTATCCTATACCTGTGCTTTTAAACAACTGCTCCTCAAATTAACCTTAATAATGTAAGTCTTAATAACACTCTACCTACATACCTTGAAAGAATAAAGTATTCTTATAGTTCATCATTTTGTTAACAATTGCAGTCTTTAAAAAAAAAATGTAGTTTCAAATCGCAAAAAGGAGAAAGACCAGTGTGATGAAACCCCATGTACTTATCACCCAATTTCAACCACTAACATTTTGTCAACTTTAATAGTTTTAACTTTAAACAGGCTCCAGAAAGTTGAAATGTGTCTATTAATTTACTCGTTTCAATAATCACAGCTTTTATTTAAAGAGTCACCATCTGTCATTTATTTCTGTTTTATCTGTTTAGAGTATGCATTGCTATATTTTAATCTTAAAATTTTCCTAATTAAAATTTTCTGTAGCTTTATAAACAAGTCTTTACACTGAAGACTACATAATTTAACAAAAGGAGTACCATCTTCTTATAGTAAGAATCAACAAGGCAAAGATGCTTAACTTAAACAAACTATATATTACTGTCTATCAAATTATATACGCACTAGCTGTTTCCAGCGCCATCACCATCTGGAGACCGGGTATAAGTAATCTTGAACTCTATATCAGGTACAAGCTGCATAGCCCTACGATAAAACTTGACGGCTAAAAGAAGAAATAAAGCTAAATTAGCTAAGGCCACACATTTTTGTCATTTCCTTTGATTACCCTAACTGTGGTTTAATTTGGTAACATTCTTTACAAGTTCCCTTTTTCTACATGCAACAGAAGTTCAGTGAACAAACTTATTTCCAAATCAACTACTCGTAATCTCTTTTCTCAAGGTAGAAGCTTAAGATGTTGTATTTGACTCTTTTAGTCCTTCCCATCTTTTGCCTCACCCTCTTATGTTTTGGCTGGAGTGACCTTATGTGGTAATCTTTCTTCAGGCCTTGAAAATGCAATTGTTATAGCCCCAACAAAAACACTTTTAAGTACTTTTCTTTTGAGAATAGAGAGTTAAGTAAAATCAGTTGTTTCCTACTGAGTGGAATACACAGGAATTTTTCTGAATTTGTTCTTCAAATTCAACTTCCTTTAACCAAGCTGACTCTTATGTTGCTATACAACTCCTAAAACCTTTTTTTTTTTTAATTTCCTGGCCAGGTGATTTACAACTACAATATTTGATAATCTCTCACACAGAGGGACACCAAAAGAACTGTAGAGGCCAATTAATTCTTTTCCCCTTAGATGAAGATTATTCACTACAATATACTCCGCCATGCTCCATTACTCTGGGTGAATTATAATACACTAAGTGGAGATGGGATTCTTATAAACTAGTGAAGACTGGAGGGATTTGCTTATTTGGGTCCTTTTAATATTTCAGATTTAAAATATCACTAGAAGAAACTTGAAAATAAATGCAGCAATTCTGAAAATGTTATTTTGGGGGTATTTTCAAATGATTCAAGTACAAGCATTTTTCCCATGCCGCAATTTTAGCTTTACTTTCACAAAATGAAAGCAGAGCTGCAAATAGGCCAAAAAATACTTTGCTTACTTGCGTATTTCTACTGGGTGAACAAAAGGGACAAAGCTGAAGGTAATTCTTTTTAGTAAAATATAAATAATAATTTAGAAAATATGTATCTTGTATTCAGTCTATCTTTTTTATTTCCCTATGATGAAGTAATTTTCACTTACAAAAGGAACATATCTTATTTCTAAATGAGTAACAATATTTTTAAGACTTTACTAATTAATAAAGAATAAACAGTAAAACCTAACTGTAGAAAAAAGAAATTTCACTCATCCTATGATGATGTTTCCCAGCAACATTTTTTGGAAAGAGAGAAAGAAAATTATACAAAGATACATTTTTTTTCCTACTTTTTAAAAAAGCAACTTCAAGTATTGGGAGACTGATGTTCTATACCAAATATATTACAATAAAAAAATGGATCAATAACAAAGCTGTTATTCAGCAATGTATGAGACTATAATCCCGGGAGGAGTTTTTACCTTCATAAAGAGCTCCATTCTGTTCTTCTTCGACTGCTTTTAGAAAGAGCTCTCGAGCCTATAAAAATAAATAATGAAAAACAATTTTTGAAAACCTGTATTAAAAATGAGTAGTGAAAGTCTCTCAACAAATGGTGCTGGAACAGCTGGAAATCCAATAGGCAACACAATGAGACTCAATCTTACATAAAAATTGACTTGAAAATGAATCATGGACTTTATGCAAATCACGGGCTTAAATGTGAAACTTTGAGGAAAAATAAAATTTGGAGACTGAAGACTAGACAAAAAACTATTATACTATATACCAAAAGCACAATCCATAAAAGGCAAACATGGTGGCACAAGGAGTTAAGTTTCAGCTATCAGCAGCCACTGCAGCACAAGTTCTATCTGGCCAGGGAGCTGACCCACATGGCACAGAAGACCTCTCATGTTTCGCCCACTGCTCCCCTCAGTCGTGTATATCAGTCAATTCCCCTGTTCTGCTCCTCACTCTGTCTCTGGTGAATCTCTCACCACAACCACCACCACCATTTCCCACCCCGGCACTTCGGCTCTTGTATGCATAAATAAATAAAATAAACCTTAAAAAAAAGAGGGAAAACTTAGTAAGTTGGATTCATCAAAATGGAAAACTTTTCCTCTGCAAAATACCTTAAGAGAAATGAAAAGACAAGCTACAACTGAAAGTTTTTACATGTCACATATACAATAAACGACTAGTATTTAGAATATACAGAGAACTTTTTAAAACTCAACTGTGAAAACATAGACAAACATTTTAGAAAGGATATAAAGATAGAAAATGGCACAGATAAAGACATTCAACTGGGGAATGTCACTGAGAAAATACGAAGTAAAATTACAATGAAGTAACACTAGATTGCTATTCAGAATACTTAAAATTAAAAGGCAGTAATAGCACCAGATGCTGATGAGGATGCAGAGACACTGGGTCACTCATAATTATTGAAGGAACATCGATGGGGCAGACACTCTGGAAAGCAGTTTGGGAGTTACTCTGAACTGAACATGCACTTACCATACAAGCCAGCACGTGCACTCTTAGGCATTTATCTTAGAGAAATGAAAACTTATGTTCATGCAGAACATATAAATATTCATAGCAGCTTATTCATAATAGTCAAAGACTGGAAACAACCTAAATGCCCTTCAACTTGTGCATAATTTTTTTAAATGGGGTTCAAATTCATCAAAAGGATATAATTAATTTTTAATTATTAATATTTATGCATATAAAACAATGGCACTTAGCTATATAAAGCACTATTAACAGATCTAAAACAAGATATTGATGAAAATACAATGATTGTGAGAGAACTCAACAGACCAGTGACATAAAGGGATACATCATCTAGACAGAAAATTAAAGAAATAAATGCCTTAAATAAAGTGTTAGACCAGATGGATCTAATGGACAGTTATAGAGTTTTCCATCCCCAAAGAAATGAATTTGCTTTTTTCTTAACTGCATATGGAACATTCTCAAGAATAGATCATATACTGGGACACAAAATATGTCTAAGAAAATACACAAGAATAGACATTTTATCGAGTATATTCACAGATCACAATGATATAAAGCTAAGTATTAACCATAAAAAGAATCTTCAAATAAACCCAAACATGTGGAGACTACACAAAGTGATTCTGAACAACTCCAGGATTAAAAAAGAAAGAAAAAAGTAACTGGAGCCTAATGAAAATAGAAAGGAAAGCTACTAGGCTACTGGAAGCTCCAAAATCTGTAATACGTGGGAAGTTTGGAGCAACATAGATTCCCCCTGCTCTCCCCAAAAAGCCACACACACAAGAAAAATCTCAAACAATTGAACTCTGAAGTTGAAGCAACTGAAAAAAGAACCGATATACCCAAGAATCAGTCTAAGAAAGGAAATAAAAATTCTAACAAAAATAAATGGAATAGAAAATAAAAAGTCCAAAAGATTAATGAGAACTTGCTCTTTGAAAAATAAACAAAATTGACAGGCTCTTAGCTAGACTTAAGAAGGAAAAAAAGAGAGAAAACCGGGCCTCCCAGGTGGCACAGTGGTTAGGCACTGCTCTGTGGAGCTGTCTGCAGCGGCAATGTGAATTCGATGCCAGGCCGGGGAGACCTCCTCTGCCTCGCCTGTTGCTCCCCTCAGCAGTGTGCGTCGATCCATCTGCCTGTTCTGTTCCCCACTCTGTCTCTGGTGAACCCTCTCGCTACCCCACACCTCTGGTCTGTACCCCCAGCTTGTATGCATAAACAAATAAATCTTAAAAAAAAAAAGAGCGCGAGCGAGAGAGAGAAAACCCAAATAAAATCAGAAATGAAAGAGATGACATTACAACAGATGCTGCAGAAGTCAAGTCATGGCCATTCAGTGGAGAGGAAAGCTTCTTTAACAAATGGTGCTGGGAAACAGGAAAAGCCACGTGCAAAAAAAAAAAATGAAACTAGATTCACATTTAACTCCACATACAAAAATTAATTCAAAATAGATTAAAGATCTGAAAAAGAAATATGAAAAAAAACACAGGGAACATACTACAGCACATTCGCCATAAGAGTGTATTTGGGAACTCAATTCCAATGGCTAGTAAAAACAGAAGAAAAAGAAACAAGTGGGACTACATCAAACTAAAACTTTTCTGTACCTCAAAAGAACCACCAAAAAAAGAAACCTACAAAATGGAAAAAAATATTTGCAAATCACACATCAGACAAGGGGCTAATTTCCAAAGTATACAAAGTACTCATATGATCCAACAACAAAAAAAAAGACAACCTAGTCAAAACATGGGCAAAATACCAAAACATTTTTCTAAAGACATTCAGACTATAGACATATGAAAAATTTTTCAACATCACTTATTATAAGGGAAATGCAAATCACAACCACAATGAGGTATCACCTCACCCCGATGAAAATGGCTCATGTCAAAAGAATGGAAACAAACTTTGGCAAGGACGTGTTGAAAAATAGAACTCTCGGCCTCCCTGGTGCCACAGGTGTTAAAGTCTCAGCACTATCAAGCTACTGCCAGCCACTGCAGCCCAAGTTCAATGCCCAGCCAGGGAGCTAACCCAAACGGCACCAGCAGACCTCTCCTGCCTCCCCTACTGCTCCGCTCAGCGATGTATTTCAGTCAATCTACCTGTTCTGCTCCCCACTCTGTCTCTGATGAAACCTCTCATCACCCCACAGCTCTGGCCAACACCCCAGTTCTTGTATGCATGAATAAATAAATAAGTAAATAAAAAAGATGACACATACTATGACTTCTTTCTGAAGATCCATAGATCAGTGTGTCTCAACCCCATCAGCCCTAATAGCCCCTTTTAAAAATAAAAAAAAAAGAAAGAAAAGAAAAACAACTGTCATCCAATGTTGGTGAGAATGCAAGTTGGTGCTATCTCCATGGAAAATGATATGGAGATGTGTTAAAAAAATAAAAATGGGAATCCCTTATGATCCAGCAATACCTTTTATTTACCCTAAATTGATGAAAACTAAAATGAAAAGATTTATGTAGTCGTATGTTCATAGCAGCAGTGTCTACAACTGCCAATTCATGGACCCAACCCAAGTTCCCATCAACAGACCAATGATAAAAAAAAAATTGTGGAACATATACTCAATCAAATACTACCTAGCTATTTAAAAAGATGCAATAGTGTTTCCTGGGACAAAATGGGATGACCTCACAGTGATTATGTTAAGTGAAATAAGTCAGAAATTGAAAGGCAGGTAACGGATGATTTCACTCATTTGTGGGATATAAATAACAAAAAAACATACACAGTCAAAATGCAGCAAATAAATCTTGGACTTAGTAAAAATATTTAATGGTTACCAGAGGGAAGGCGGAAAGGGAGAGAGAATGGGGCATGGTAATGGAGGCTGAGTGGAGCATGTATACTTATGGAGGAGTAAAAATGTAACCTGAAAATTAAAATTAAAAAAAAAATTTTTAAGGAAAATTGGGGTTAATCCACACCAGACAACAATACTGAGCAATAAAAAGGAACAAATGATTAATACGCAATTTGGGTAGATCTCAAAGGAATTATGCTAACTCAAAAGGTTACGTATTGTATGGTTTCATAAATATAACACTTTTGGAATATCAAAATTACAGAAATGGGCCCAGGACGCTTCCGCTGCGCCACTCTGCAGTTGCCAGTGAATTGGGAGAGGATATAACTATAAAGGCATACAGCAAGAGGGAGCCTTGTGGCGAAAATACAGTTCTGTATCTTAATTGTGTGGTGGTTACATGACGCTACACATGCAATTCAAGTGCACAGAATGTTATATACATACACACAAAAAAGTGCTTGTGAGTTTGAGAAATGTGAATAAGCTCTGTGGATTGTATCAATGTCCAGTTCCAAGTTTTTGACAGCATACTACAGCTCATACTACAGGTATACTACAGGTTGTTACCACTGAAGGAGTATGGGTGAAGGATGCACAGGACTTTCCTGTACCGGTGACTCTGTAATTATTTCAATATAAAAATTAAAATAAAATGAATACGGAAAGTTTCAGTTATGGGTAATCTAAATTATTAAATAGCAAATTATTTGTGAACAAAAACTGGGATCCAATGGTGTTAAGTTGATGGCCTTTACAGAAGTGGAGAAAAATGAAAAGTGCATTGGTGTACTATGCCCACTTTGTGTGAATATCAGCAAAGAGGTGAACAATTAAATAGCCTGTACAATTTTTTCAGTGTAAGAACTTTCAAATTTTTCACTTCAAAGGAATTGATTAATACATCCTTATAAATTTGTTCAGTGCAAATGTAACAAAATACTGCATTAACTCTATGGAAAGGTGTTAACATTTGAAGAACATTTTTTCTCTTTTGGGTTTCTGTTAATAAATTCAGAGGCATTAATCTTTTAGTGAATCTCAGGGTTCTATAAATTACAAACACAGAAGCCAATAAGGAGTTATCATCCAAAGGCACTAGAAGTAGTGAGGGATAAATAAACTGATAAACTTGTAAAAAAATTTTCCACATAAAGGAAAATTTTATTGTATAATTTGTGTGCTTATGTCACCAGAATACAATTATAATCATTACTATGTCAATGAAAATTTTTATGTGCTTCCCCTCCCCTCCCAAAAGTTAATTTAGTACAATGTCCATAATACTTAACTTTTCTTCTTTTGCTAGTTCTTGCTTTCCTTTGGTGTCTGCTGCTTTCAGTAAAGAGCCTCTTGCTGCTCTGGAAGGTCGAGTTTCTACATTGCTAGAGCCTACACCTGGGGCAAGTTCAAACATCCACTGAGCTCGGAACATCTGGAGTTGTGCCTATAGGGGAAAAAATACATCAGAAGTATCAAGAAAGAAGAGCTCACCCTTGAAACAATGTGTCACTAGCCTAACATAAATTTTCATAAATATATTTAAGACTAGAAAACACTCTTTAAATTGTTAAATTAACACCCATTAAGCATACCTATTACCTTCTCAACTAAATTTTTTATTTAAAACTTTAAAGAAATTCTGCCTAGGGGTCTCCCTGATTACGCAAGGGGTTAAGTCACAGAACTATGAAGCTATCAGCAACCATTGAGGCATGAGTTCGATCCCCAGCGAGGGAGCTGACCCACATGGCACAAGCAGACCTCTCCTGCCTTACCCACTGCTCCCCTCAGCAGTGTATTTCAGTAAATCTGCCTGTTTTGCTCCCCACTCTGTCTTTGGTAAGCCCTCTCACTGCCCCTCCCACACACACACCTCTGGCCTACGTCCCAGCTCTTGTATGCATAAGTAAGTAAATCTTAAAAAAATAAAAAAGTTTTTCTGCCTAAAATAAGTCTGTACAGGAAAAATCTAACGGTATTGAAAACCAAATTTTAATTTGAAACAAAAATATAATTACTTAGGGACTGAACTTAGATGCTTTGAAACATTTCTTTATTCAGCATATATCATCTATTAATGTTAAAAGACTGTGGCTAAGAAAAAAAATTGGTGAGCCCAAAGTGTTTTTTTTTTTAGTAACTGTTCTTCTTTAAAAATGGTTTAAAAAGGAAACACTTTTTTCCTAATACATATCATTTGAAAATTTTTAGATACAAAAAAAGTGAAGCCCACTGTGTGGTAGACTCTGCCGGGTTGCCCAGATGCCCTGTAAGAATAAAGAACCAATGACCCCAGCTGCTGAACATGCTACTAAAAACCATCTTAGCTGTTGGCCCTTTTGGATACTGTCTCAGCAAGTTCAAGATCTCTTCTCAGGAGATCCAATGATCAGTGGACCAGATTAACGACTGATAAAGGCCTGTCTCTGAAAGGTTATTCCATCCTCAGTACTTACTCAGGATTGTGTAAGGCAATCCATTAAGAATGCACAGCAGTTCAACTTTTTTCCCTGCCTACTCCAGAGTCTCTTCCTCCCTTCCACAAGTATTGATCCCACAAACACTCCATAAATAACCTCCTTCAAAGTAATCTATCTAACAGACAGCTTTCCAGAGAATCCAACCTAGGAAGCCCTTTGTCCTGAGGAAGGCTATTGCCAATAGGACCGTATATATTATTCCTGGCTTTTTTAAAAAAGGAAATATATAAAATATGCAAGTTTAAAAAATTATTTTTCTCTACATTCTCTGTACATTGCTTTGTCTCCAACCTTCCTGCTAACACATAACACAAACTCCTCTGACCTAAAGAGTCTTTAGCAGCACTCCTAATACCTACTTGGGGATGGATTCCAAACAAACTGTGATCCAATTCCTAGCCTGCCCTCCAAAAAGCTATAGCAGTTTACACTTTTATATGTACTACATGAGAGCTCTCCTAACCTGGACAGCAATGGGGGTTAGTCACCAATCTAACTAGTTAAAAAAAAAAAAAAATCTCATTATAGATTTATTTAATTTGTATATTTTAAATTATGAATGAGGCCAATTATCTCTTTAAATAGCCACTTATATTTTCTTTTCCATTTTGTTGTCTATTGATATCTTTTTGTCTTATGTTTCTTTTACTATTTTGTAAAAATGTTCCATATACCAAGACTAACAATCCTCTGCCTGTTTGTGGTAAACAGTTTTTGCAGCTGATTATTTCTCTAGATATCTTTTGCTATATGTAGGTTTTAAACTTCTAGGTAGTCAAATCTATCAATTTTTTTCTTCAAATATACTGAGTCATACTTGAGCTTTGGTTTGAATATTTCAAACCTACAAATAGATTTATATAGCAGCAATTATTGACCTTTTTTTTACAGAAAAGAAATCCGTAACATAGTTATAATCTAAGTATTCTATTAACTAGTTAAATTCAAAGCAAAATAAGCACGTGCAAGTTTTCACAATAATGATCAACTTCTGCTTATGCATGAAAATAATGGAATAAGAATTAAATATACAGCTGAAGAAACATGCCTGCAGATCTGTTTCAGCGGGACTTTCATTTTCTTCATCATCTCCTGCTCTGACAGTATCAGAATGACAATCTTCCTCAGCTTCTGCCTGAGGGGAAGAAAGAAATAAATAATTAGGAATACATACACATCGGGTTCCCTTTGTAATCTATTATCTTCTATTCAGTTACAAGCCCAGTGAAATACAAAATTGCTTTTCTTTCTGTATCTTCTTCATAGCTAAGTTTAGTTATTCCAACAGGTAAAATTTGATCCTTTAATTTTTTAACACTGTATGATTAATAACTTCACTGGTAGGTGTTTGGTACACGGTTAGAGAGAACAACTTTGCTTTAGAAAACAGGGCCATATAGTCCGATCCAGAGGTCCCTTTTATACAACCGGCATGTTATTAATATCCAAATAAAATTCTTATTTGTTTATTAATATTTTAGATGCTGGGAAAGCTCATTAAAACATCTGTAATAGTGAATGTTTTTGTAAAGTAATGCCTTCTATTTTTATCTGTTTTATACATCCAGATTTATTATATACTAGAATGGAATAAACCTGATTGGAATCACAGTGCATAGCTTATGGTTTAAAAGAGGTGTCGGGTCAGATTACTTTCACTTTATTTATTCTCAGTAATTGTTTGCTAAATTAAACTGAACTCCACCTTCCAGTGAAAATGAAGTGCTGCCTCAGGTCGGTCTATTAGTTAATGGATGGATTAGCAAATAGGACTTACTCAACATTTAGTGTGTTCAAGCTTATAAAGACATGTGGCAATCAGGAAATGTTGAAGGTTAGAAATAAAAATATTAAAAATTACTTTAATTTTACTTGTTCCAAAGACAGTAAGCTTTACAATTGCAAATTTTAATTATAATTTGTTTCCAGGTAGGAGAAAAACATTGGTACTAACTACAAATTTTTGAACACATTACCCAGATAATACTTGTACTACTTTATAGCACAGCATAAATAAGCCTTGCTTTCTATCTTATCACTGGCAACCAGACTCAAAGCTTAAGTTATTTTTAAGACTTGAACTAGAAAGTATATGGTAAAGTGCTTGACACTATGTAAAGTCTAAGTCAGAGGAGAAATAATTCAGAGGAGCCATGAAGCTGAATGAATTTCCAGACAACTGGAAAATTTAAGCATGAATGCACTGCCAAAAATACATATATCTATATATGAGTCACTTTAAGCTGAAACTTTTCCAACTAAGAACATCACTAATAGGAAAATACATTATAAAGGACTTTGAATTTAGAGATCTCACTGAGTACATTTCTCTACTTCTCAAATAAGGGTCTGCTTTATTACTGTAAACTCTCTAAGTACAGTTAATAGAAGGAGACTTGTGTCCCCTAGGGTATCCTTTCAATAGGTTAGCCTTTTATCTCTTGATCTCTTGCCCAGCAATCATTCTAAACTGACTTCACTTCAAAAGCTTCTGATGCTCTCTTCAGTCCTGTGCTCTTGCATATTCCACTTGCTCTCTCCATTTGGAATGACTTCTCCCTTATCAGTTACTCTCTTCATCCTCCAAGATTCAGGGATCATCCCAGTAGGAAGCATTTTCTGATCACTTGAATTGCCTCTTTTGTTTTCCCAATAATATTTGGGCCTGCATCTTACCACTTAAGACTTATATTGAAATTATTTTTGTCTCCCTCAGTAATTAGTGCCCAACACACTCCTTGATTCATAGTAAAGGCATGTCCAGGCCACAGCTATCTTATTTATAAAGAGTGCTGGTTCTGATGACTTTTGAGTTCCCTTTTCTCAAGTAACATTCTGTCATAAAATGCTGACCTTTGTCACCTTACACGTTTGGTTATATAGTATTATATACCAGGGTCCAGCATTATGCCAGGGTCATAACAGGTGCTCAAAAGAAAAAAAAAACCCAAAACCCACAAAACTGGTTGAATCAACAAATATCATATAGATCCATAATGCACATCTCAAGGCTGAGGAAACCTCACTTTAAGCTGAGAACTTTTCCAACTAAGAACATCACTAACAGGAAAATATATTATAAAGGACTCTGAATTTAGAGATCTCACCGAGAAGTACATTTCTCTACTTCTCAAATAAGAGTCTGCTTTATTACTGTAAACTCTAAGTACAGCTAATGGAAGGAGACTTGCGTCTCCTAGGGTATCCTTCTCCCTGCGCTTCTGTGTCACAACACAGTTCTAATTTCATCACTACATTGATTTTGACAGTATGGTTACAAAAAAAAAAACTATCAAATTGGGGGTTTTTACACTATATTTTCTCAGCTCATATACCACTTGAAATTAGGTCCTCAGCTGTCACCCAGTGATTTTCACCTTCTTTTTCATTTTTTCAATATCGTTTGACCTAAACATCACCTTTACTTGAGTAGCTAGTGTGTTCTCTTGAGTGGCTCATGTTTCATCACTTTATTCCTGTTTCACACATGGGGGACAGGAATACAAAAGGTTAAAAATTTAATCCTGGTCAAAGAACTACTGAAAGTTTAGGAGTATAGTCAATTTTTCTTTCCTCAGACTTTCTGTTTCAACTTTTTCTGTCCTCCAGATTAATAAATTTATCCAGTTATTAATTTATTAATTTATTTAATGTATGCCTACTACGAGCTAATTACTTTGGTAACATTTCACCCTTAACTCATTCAACCCTCGACAGAAATTTGTTTCTCAGATGGTCAATTTACTAGAAGCCAAAGAAAGGCAGCACGCACAGACTACATATTCCAACATGCAAGAGTCCCATGGAATTTGCGTTGTCAAATTTTGGAGCTTAACTCAGACTCCGCATTTGGACCGCACTGACGCTGCTCTCACGCTGTGAAGTGAGCCGGTCCATCCAATCCCAGGGCACCAGGACTGTTTGCCAACACCCACCCCAGGGCACTGACGCGTCACGGGGCAGGTGTGTCCTAAACCAGAACAACTAAAGGGGCAAGAACAGCCTCTCCGTGGGCACGGCTTTGCAAAAGGGGAGCAATCAACAAGTGTCTCTACTTGCCTAGGCTCCCTCCCGATTTCAGATGCTACGACGGCTCACTGCCTTGGGGGAAAAAACCCTCTAGAGGGTGGAGTCCTCAGGTGGCCGAGGACAAGCCTTTCCCCCCCGCTGTCCGGCAAATCAGCTCTACTCATATCGAATCCTGGCTGAGGGAAGGGGCGTTCAGCAGGACAGAACCCCGGGGAGCATTCAAGGATAGGGGCCCCAAAAAGGGTGGCGGCAGTGCAGATCCCACTCCTCCCAGTCTTCCCTTCTCGCAGCTCCTCCCAGGCCTGAGCCCTCCGACACGCCGCACCCCCATATCCCACTACCCCCCAACCTCCGCATGTTACCATGCTGACTGGGCGGCCGGCCGCCGTCGAGAGGCTCTCCGCGCCCCCTCTGCACCGTCCCCACGAGGAGGTGTGCTGGGTGTCTGGGTGTCTACTCCTGCCAGTCCGCTGCAGTTGGGCTTAGCAGAGTTCTCGGTCGGAGAAGCGCACCAGGCAGCGGCAGTAACTGCGGGCCCGGCGTACGGCAGCCATCTTCACGGGGCAGGGGGCCAGATCCGGACGCGCTGGAGCGGCGGCCGGGGACTCGCGGAGCGGAAGGGCGCCCGCTGTCAGTCGAAGCGAAAGCTAAGCTAGCTGGGGAGCGTCAACCCCACTGGAGACCCGGGACGCCGCGGCGGAGCTGCCTCCTCTGCTGCAGGAACCTGCGGCGGCACACCGAGCATGCGCAGTGTCTCTGCCGCCCTCAGGCTCCGCGCAGCTCCCCTTCCCGGTGCGCACCTCTGGGTGGAGGACGAAGGGGGCGTGGGCCTGCTATGGGAGCGGGGCGCGCCACTAGTTTGCCGAACCCCTAACTCGACCCACGTATTTGGCTCACTTAGGTGAACTTGAACAAGAGTTACCTCAGAAAATTTTTGTACTCAAATTTAGACTTGAGAGCGTAAGGCAAGCATGGAACTTAGCACTCAGGACTGTCGCTACACCGTCTTTGGTGACGGGCTAAAGTACAGGATCAGGCATATGGGGTAACAGTGAAACCCCATTAGAGTCATAAGCTACCGGGACACTTTTTTTGAAGAATGAGCCTGGAGGTAGATAGGTGTATGAGAGTAACCGACGTAAAGAAAACTCAGCTAACGCAACGGACATCTCACTACAAAACCCATCATTCAACTGGGGACTGAAGCGAAGCCCAAGACCCTGAAACACGATTCCGGCGCCGACAGCCCTCGCGAAGCATCATGGGATTTGTAGTCGGCTGTACCGCATTGAGCGCCGGAACTCAGCACTAGGTCTTCGCCCCACCTCTTAAAGCCCAAACACCTTATTTCTTTTTCGCGGATGAAACTCTTAGGTATCAGGAGATATTTTATTTTTCAACACTTTAAATTATTTTAAATACGAATCTTGCATGTCCTGTAAAATTCTTCAATCTTACAGTCTTTTCATTCATACTTATGAGTTTCTAAATTTTCTACTAGGTGTTTGGAACTAACAGTCTTTAGGATCCAAAGACTACTTTCAAATGAGTGACTTCAAATTTATGTGTTTATTATTAAAGAAGCGAAAAAAATAACTAACAGTTTTAATATCACAGTTCCCTGAAACACTTTAGAAAAATTGATAGCAAATATCCCCAAATCTTAATGCAAATACCTTTCCCTTTTATTATTTACTATTGCATGTTATGTTCTCTTACATTTATTATTAATGCAGTGATATTTATCTCCTCTACTAATTTTTAAGTCCATCTTCAAAACTGAACTTTAAATATTGGTGATCATAGAATTTAGATCCATTATTTTTATACTGGAGATCCTAGAAATGCAGTATATTTTCTGAAATATTGGACAAAAGAAAGGATGGTGGGGAGAGATAAGGGAATAGTCCCAAATGGCATTTGTTAATATTATGGTTTACCCTTCTGCCCCCAGAATGTTTTGATTTGTTTTATTTTTTCCAAAGGTTGTATCTGCACCCTAAATGAGCTACCTATAAAAAGTACTTCAGTGTTTAATAGAGGCCAGAAATTTAATCGCTTTTAGTTTTTAAGGGAGAGTATAAGGCTAGATCTTTTAAAGATGATTTTTCCCAAGACCTATTTTTTCCCCACATTCACATAACTTTGTTATAGTATATTGTTATACTTGTTCTAGTTGTATTGTTATGAGTCTTTTACTGTGCCTAATACATAAAAAATAACCTTTATCATAGGTATATAGGTATGTATGTATAGGAAATAGCATAATATATATAGGATTACGTATTATATAAAAATTTAAACATTCACTGTGGGTCTTTACACTGTCCCTGATGGACAAGGGGGGAACTACTGTATTGTCATTTTGGTCCAATTATTGGGGGGCTGTTCTATTTATTGTAGCATGTTTATCAACATCTCTTATCACTAGATGATACCGTGCCAATCCCCCCTCCCATTTGTGACAACCAAACAAAGGTCTTCAGACCCAATGACTTCTTTAAAATTGGCTTTTTAAATTTAAGTCCAAAAATAGATGTAAAGATTTGTAACAGAGCAAAATAATAAATGTGACTCTTCATACAAAAGTTTGTAAATAAAGAATGGGGTGCTGAAATGTTTTCAAAACGAGTCTTATTTCATTTACCAGGTTGAATATTAATTTAAGCCATCCCTGTCAATTAGCACAGATGGTCTCTATTCTAGCAAAAAACAATAAAGCTTAGTAAAATAATAACTATTTGTAGTAATAAATTGAACACCTCTTTTATTAAAACATCATTATATTTTGCAGTTACTAATTTATTATTTTAGCTAAGTAGCCACTGGGCCTCTTTATAGGGTTATATTATTACATCATATTATATTTACAGGGTTATAATTTTCCCAAGGCCAGACTACTGACCTAAGCTATTTACTGATCAAGTGCCTCTGTTTACCACCTGAGAAACAATTCAGTCCAACTAAAGTTATTCCTATAAACACTCTTAAAGTTCAAATGAATGCTGTCAGTTGCATTTTTAACTTAAATATTTTTGCTGTATCATATATAACATGATTTGCTACCGTAATCATTTTTGAGAGTAAAATTCAGTGGCCTTGATTTCATTCACAGTTTGGTGCTACCCCAGTAACGTTTCTTAAAATCAAGAAAATGTTTTCATCATGATTGTATCTAGTGAAATTTTCTCATAATGTGCAACCATGGCCTCCATGTCTAAATCTTGATTCCTGGCGCGGCCCATCTGTAATAAGGCGTGCTTGGAGCTGGCGGTCGCGTTCTACTTCAGCTGGCCGCAGGGACTCTCTGGGCACTGTCCGGCCCCTAGGCCGGGCGGAGACTGAGCTCAGCGCTGGGCGCCCCCGGGCGGGCGGCCTGGACGCGGTGTAGGGACGCGCAGGGCCAGCGAGGGGAGCTGCAGGGTAACTTTTCCCAGGGAAAGCGGCCGATCGTCCCCACTAGCAGCCTCCCTGCCTTTTGTTTGTTTTCCTGCCCGAGGCTGGAGAGCGGCGGGGTTCTTGCTGCTGTACCATGCGCCGTGCGGCCCGAGCGACTCGCCGGCCCTCCCGGGCGTCCTTGCACGGACCCTTTGGCCTGTCCTAGCAGGGATCACCCCCATTCCCAGTTCCCGAGCGGATTGCCGCGCCCCGGTCGCGGAGGAGCTACACTCACCGCAGGGGCGGACCCCCGCCTGTGTTCGCGGCACCAGTAAGTGGGACCGGGGGCTTAGGGGCTTCCGCTGGGTGACTGTCACTCGGGGTGATGGACTGGAGCTGCGGAGAGACCCCAGTTGGGGCCCCACGGCGAGGGATCGGAGAGGGAGGGAGAGCCTAATGGGCTGTAGTTTCTCATCTCGGTCATGTGGATCTCTCCCCCTCTGCTTGAAAACTCCCGTTTCCTCAGAGTCTGGAAGATTTTTGATGGGTGTTTAATCTTTTAGTCTTAAAAAGGTAAAAGATTTTTGCCTCTTTGAAGCACCTTAGTAGGATGCTGAAGAGCTGCTCTTGAAATTTTTCCGACTAGGCCTTTGGCTGTCCCGCAAGGGGTTTGAACAAGAATCCTCACATTTATGTGCAACCATTTTTTCACTGGATTTCTTTCTCATCTGAGTAGATGTTATGAGAGAGATATTCAAGGATTTCCCAGAACCCCCGTTTCTTTTGTCATGCGCCTTTTAAAGTTTGGCTTTGGCGCTAACATTGAAAGCTTTTACTTTTACTTTTAAATGTAATAGTAGTTTGGTGCATCGTTCTGCAGATGAGTGTTCTTTTCCACGTATAACTAAGTAAAGATCTGCTTTTGCTAAGCTGGGCTATGTGAGAGACTCCCACCCTGGATTCTGTATGCAGGACCAGATGTCTGGAAGATAGTGCCACTAGTGTTTTTTGCTTTAGCCTGGAGCACTCTTTGTAGCAATAGAAGTTTAGGAACTACAGTTTTCATTTCTCCCATTTTCCCGTGAGTGGGCTTTCCGGATGTGTCCCAATAGTGGATTGTATTATTGCTGAATGTAAAATTTAAATGAGTTTTAAATTTGTGTCTCAACCATATGCTAACTGTGCAAGGAGTTAATGTATGCATAAATATGTACATTTGAAATAGTTTCTGAACAAAGCACTTCGATTTGGTAAAGAATCTTTAAAGCCTTCCTCTCTTTTTGAAGACCAGTAATTGTGGGTGTAGAAATGAGACAGGGCTGGGATTCTTTATTTAAAATGATATTTTGTACTACTCCCCCACTCCTACCCCCAGGCTCAGCACTCAAGTGACCCTACCCACTTTTTATTCCCCTCCTCCACTCTGCTTGTGGGCAGTCACATTTCTCAATGAGACCTGTTTAGTTTCAGATGATGGAAGGGAGGATCTGTTGGAGGGTTGATGGAGCCTGTACTGGGAAGCAGAGGTCTCTCATTCTTGCCAAGGTAACTTTTAGTCACAAAGAAATGGTTCCTCTCACTTAAGTATCTTACCTGCAGACTGTGGGAAAGGAGCCAGTGGGATAATGAACAGGCCTTTGGGGGTTTTATTTGTTGATATTCAACCTCACCAAAGCTCTCTTTATACTTTCATTCTTTGTTTTATTCTCATTGATTTTTGAAGTTCCTAGTAATGACAGAAATTATGTCAATCTTGAACCTTTGGAAGAATCTTTACATCTTTTCCTTCACCCTTTACATCGATGAATCAAGACCTTTCAACTATGATTTATATAAGTCCATTCCTCACATTCTAATCTAGATCCTCACTCTTCCTTTCTGTAGACTGGAACAGCTTCTTACCTAGTTTAGCAAATCTCATTGAATGCTTGCTTGAGTGAGTGAATGAATGAATTGTTGAGACATACCCCTCTCTGGCCTTTTCAGTAGTCTGATGTCCACCTAATCTTTTTAAAGGATCACTTCCGCATGTCTCTCCTTATCTGTTTATAACCTTCAGTTCCTCTCCATTCTCCACTATCTCAAGATGAAAATAACTTGCCTGGTTATCAGGCCTTTCATAATCAGGCTTCTTACCGTCCCCTCCCACCCCCATTTACATCCTATTTTCAGCTCTGCATATAGCTTTGTGTACTGTGTGGTCTGGTCTTCTTGCTGCCCTGCTAAGGGGGCCAGGATCAATCTCGCTGCAGTGTCACTGCTCATATTGCTCTTTCCTGTGCAAATCTTTTCCTTCCTCGGAGGAGGAGCTCACACGCCAGTTCTGTCATAATATCTTCTCTACTCAATTCTCATCTCTCTTTAAAGTGCTGCATGCTTGTTAGCCCTTCATTATATTGACCATATTGATTGCTAATTGGCTTAGGTTATTAAACCTCTTTAGGGCAGGAGCCATATTTTATGAATGGCCATGTGACTTCATGGACTTTGGAGTCAGGCCCAGTTGAGGTCAGGGCCTCAACTCCATTTATTACCCTCGTAGTCTCAGGGAATTCTCCGAGCCTTAGTAATCTCACGTGTAAGGTGGCAGAAATTCCTCCCCCAGCCAGCTGTGAAGATCATCCCTAGTGCCTAAATAGTGCCTGGCATGCATATGCCTGACCAAGCTCTGTTCATCCCTCCGTAACTCAAAGCAGCCTGAACTGACAGCAGACAGTGAACTTGTAGCAGACCTCAAGTCTTGGCTTAATCTGGAGGCCCAGAGGATGGGGCAACTGCGTGATAAATCCTTGCTGAGCATTATTCTGCCCTTACTTAAAGTGGCTTGAGCTTAGGTTATTTCTGGCTACGGCTCTGCTTCTGGGATCCGTTGCTGTTTTTCCATCCGAACCTTGCCAGGAACATTACTGCCTTTTCGTTATTACTTTTTTCCCCTTAACTGCTGCTCTTGCAGGGAGCTTCTTCCATTTCATTTTGTAGGATCTTGCTGAACTGAATTTATACCTTGCCCTTCTGTTTTTCTATTTGTGTGTGGGGTATGTGTGTGTGTGTGGTGTGTGTATTTATGACAAAATTCCTGGATGTCTGGCAAAATTTTGCCAAAATTCTCGATGCCTGGCAAAATTCTCCATAGATGTTGCATGTGTTGATCTTTTTGTATATGTTGATCTGTCAGCCTAGGAATAGCATCTCACCTGACTGTTGATTCTCTTCATCAGCAGTGTTCGATGACCATGGTGTTCTGAGAAGGGGCTATGACCAGAATGTCAGAAATGTCCTATCATGGACCTTAGTGTTTGTGGTTGATGTGGGTGACTGGAAGAATGTACAAACAGAGGTGTGTGCTGAATGACTTGCAAACTTATTATTTTGAGGTTATAGTGTAATCTTGTCCTAGGTTGTGGTTGTGCTTACCTTTGAAACTTAGTTTTAACTTCCTCCTTAATCCATGTCCTAGAAAATTCCCTTGTAAGAATTTGGTGAAACAAATCATTTTCTGGGGCCATTTGCATTAAAATGCTAAGAAAGTGTTATTCGGAGAAATCAGAGATGCCTTTACTTGCAAGCAAAGAAGTAAAATAAGAGGCACAGGTTCATCTCGAGATGGTAACCAAGGTTGATGTGGACACAGGTGCTCAGTCTCTCTGTTCTAGGGAGTCGCTGTCTGATGTCAGGAAAATAACTCAAAAATCCTACAGCAATGCCTGACAAAAACAGAAAGTGTCCACTCCTGACTCCTTCCAAGAAAATGGAAGCATCCTTGCAAATTTTAAATGCCTGATTTACTGTGCTTTGAAAATTGAGCCCTTCATAGCACGTGATGGGACTTATTTGTGCAGCTGGAATCAGACCCAATGTGCTTGTGAATTTGTCTCAGTTTGAAGAAAGCAAATCTCTGGAGACCTGCCACCATTGTATATGTACTTTGGGATTAGCATATATTCATATTCTTTTTACAAAGGGGGAGGGGGCGCACTTAATAGGTCTTTTTAATAGAGTATTATATATAACATTTGTTATGCTCACACTTTTAGAAAATATGCTGTTCTGAAGATAACAAGGATCCTATTCCTGTTAGCTGGGTCTCTGGTTGTTACCTGTCCAGTTGAGTAAGGTCCCTCACAGGAGAAAAAAGTTCTAATTTTATAGTCTGAAGTTTCCTCAACGTTATGCTATGCCCATGTTGAACTTAGGTTTCAATGGAACTTAGCATTCAATCTATACTAATTTACTAATAGTACTAGTTAGCATTATGTATATACCATATCTTACTTTAAAAATTTCCTGTATTTTTGAGTTTGTCATCCCAATACATTTTTGACAAATGGGAAGACCACAGTGGTGTTTCACATTTCATTTGGTGCTTTTCCCACCACCTTGGGAGCTCTTAGTAGTCACTCAATGACTGAGAGCTTGTGAGAGCCACACATTTTTTTGAGGAAAGGTCAATGTGACTCATTTACCATCTATAGGTGTGTATGACCTGTGTAAAGTGCTGATAACATATATTGCACTGTGATTATTATAAAAGATAACAGCCCAGAAGCAAAAGGATAAGTTTTAGGGTGTAATGTCCAACTCCATATTTGACAATATCATGAAAGTTACTATGTGCATGAATCTATTTCACTGAAGACAATAGTTAATGGTTGTCTTCTTGGATACTGCCTTTGCTTTGGAAATAAATTTATTAAAGATCAATCTAACTCAGACATAACCAGTAAAGAAAAAAGTTAGATATATAAGTAAGATATATGTTATCTTAGGTGTTGAAAAGCAGATCACACTAAACTAATGTAAAAGTTTTTAGAAGGAGTCATCATTTTTGTGCCCTAACCTCCATATATTTGTCTAATTTTACAACACAGAGAGTTGTGAGAAGATGGGATCATAGTGTGATCGGAGCTGGTGTTATAGATAACAACCCATAGGTTGTTCATTCAACAAGTATTTATTGTGAACACCTATTGTGAACACCAAACCAGGTATTCTAGATACAAGGAATACAGTTGTGGACGTAACAAAATTTTCTGCCTTCTAAGAGTTTGTGATCTAGGGATGAACACAGATTGTACATGTAACTCTATAACCAACGTAAATGAGGGCTTTGTAGAGAGTACTGCAGTGTTTCTGTTTACTTGAAGTTTCCTCTGTTTCAGGGGTGGACAAAGCCCCCTGAAAGTCATATGTTGCCTGCTGACTGATTGTGTAAATATACCCCACCTTTTAAGCAAAGTGTATTTGCTCTGTACTTATATACTGATTTTCTTATAAACAGACTACATAAGCTTAAGGTATTGATGACTACAGAACAGTGCTATAAACATATTTTCTCAACACTTTCTTTTCTCTAGCTTAATTTATTGTAAGAATACAGTATATAATACATGTAAGATGCAAAATATGTATTGATAATATCAGTTATCAGTAAGGCTTCCAAACAATAGCAGCTTATTAGTAGTTAATTTTTGGGGTGGCTAAATGCTATACATGGATTTTGATGATACAGGGTGTAGGCACCCCAACCCCCATGTTGTTCAAGGGTCAACTGCAGACTTGTACTGGATTGCAGCCATGCCCATTTATTTACGTATTATCTATGACTGCCTTTGTGATTCAACTGCAGAGTTGCATCATTGACAGAGACATGGCAGTCTTCAAAGCCTGAAATATTTACTGGCCATCTGCAGAATAATTTGCTACCCCCTGCTCAATTTTATTTTGATATGTTTATTGGTTTGTTTGTTATATGATAGTGAGACATCTTACATTTAGTGAGATTGACTCCTGAGCTGAGCTGTAATATTTACATAACACGTGAATATGTGGTATGTTCTCATTCACTCCCCCATCTTCACCTAGTCCTGTCTTGCCTAGCCTTAAAACATGGAGTGGCAATCACACAAGCAGCTGGGGCTGGGACTATTGTTACCCTCAGCAGCCATCATTAAGCTGGGGAACTCTCATCTCAGCTCATCCACAGTTTCACACAAGCAGGGTAAAACTGTTCTTCCTCTAGCTCTTTAATATATTCCTCTTCTTATAGTTCTTCACAGTTCACAATGCCACATATAATGACAGGTCTTAGTGTAAAAATAATCTCTGAGTGATTGAAGCCTTTTTTTTTTTTTTTGAGGTTCTGAGTATGAGCAGGTTTTTTTTTTTTTTTTTTTGAGATTCTGCATATGAGTACTCTTTGGTATTGCAGGAGACAAGATGGAAAGTTGAATAGGGTTCTTGGGCCCATTGAAGTGTGGGTGAATGGGGACTTCCCCACACCAATAAACAATTCTCCATCACTAGCAGTGTGTCAGAATTCAGCGCAATTCTGACACTATCCAACTGGAGATAGCATTAGATTCCAGGGTTTAAGATCCAGGCTTCCAAGGCTGCCCTTCAGTTTAGAGGTCAGTCGCAAATTCAGTTTGTTACCCGGGCTTCTGATCAACTGGCTACAAATCAGAGGTTCCCATGACCTATTCTTTAGGTTCGACTCATTTTCGACAGTAGCTTACAAAATTCAGGAAACCCATGTACTCACTGGATCACCAGTTTATTACAAGAGATACTGAAGAAGATGAATCAACAGTCAGATGATTAGCTATGTAAGGTGAGAGCCTGAATAAAGGAACATCTGTCTTCCTGGAGTATGGGGCTCTAGTATAGCGGCTGCGGGTTCCCCATCCTGGTAGCATCCAAAGTCCCTCCTTTGGGTTTTTTATAGGCATGATTGATTAAATCATTGGTCATTGGTGATTGAAATCACCCTCTAGCCCTCACCTTTCTCCTGGGGTAGGATTGGAAATTCCAACCCTCTAATCACAGGGCTGGTTCACCTCATTCCTGTATAAAAAACATCTTTATCATCCTCAGCACTTTGGAAATTCTAAGACTTTGAGGAGTGTCTGGTTGGAATTGTGACTAGGCAGTAAAGATACATGAGAAATATATTTCAGTCATCTGAATGACTATATATGTATATAGTCACGTGTTTTTCTTATATATTATATTATTACAGACCTTGTGGACCCTTCTCATGTATTAATAATCTGATACATAAGTTTTTTCTCAGAAGCTAGACTTGAAGGCAGTAAAGGCGTGAAACAGTTTTCTGGAGACTAGCAGAGGGCACAGCAGACATTTCTTCTCTAATCATTCTAGTGGATACAGTAGCTGAAAACTGCCTTTAGTGCCCTCCTTTGTCAAGCAAGGCAAAGCAAGTTCCACATAAAGAAGGTTCTTTTGGTCTTGTAGCTGCTGTCCCCAAAGCAGAAAATAAACATTAGTCCAAAGGCAACATACTTAAAAGATATTTTTGCTAAAAGATATGTGGGCAGAAGAACTAGGCCTTGTAGAGGAAGATAAAAATATGGATACAACATTTTTAGTACCCTTTTGAAGGAAATTAACTGTATTAAGTTACTCTTGTGAAGTTATGACACACTTGAACCTAGAATGTGATGTGTAATTACATGTCGTTTAAAGTAAAATAGAGCTCAGAAGTGCCATGAGAAGAGCCATTTAATTATTTTGCTCATAATTCAGTTTTCCTCTGAGGATAGATGAAAGTAATGGAATCTTTTTCAATGTAAAATGATTAAGGCTCAGGGAGAAAAGCTCCTCATAAAGGCCTGAGTGGTGTAAGTGAGGTGGCTAAACCATGACCTGGAGAAGTCCACGTTGGCATAAACTTTCTTTCTCCTATGTTAAAAATGAGTAATTGTGGCATTTATTTAATGACTATCAAGGTTTCAGAATAAAGAGCCAGTTACCATTGTCCCTGCCCCGGTCTCTTTTCTGGGCTGTGAATGAGCAGGCGCCCGATGTGAGCTGCTGGCCACGAGCAGATGTTCTCTGCCTCCACTGAGGATTGAAGCCGAGGGGAGGGAATTGGGACTGATGGCAGGAAGGTTTTCCCCAATGTCATCTCGCCAGGAAAATCATAACATTTATTTCAAAGATTGACTGGAACTCTTTGAAAGCAAAATAAATTATTTCACTGTTCACTGGGTACAGACTTACCCAGAGGCTGAAGGGGGACTTGAGGGGCTTCTGTGATTCTCTGAGACCCAGTAATTCCAGCATTGTGATGGGCGGGCCCAAGTGACTTGCCTGCTTTAGCCCATCTGTAGTATTTATGGTTCTTCCATTTGAGGAAGAACATTTCTGCTCAGGTCAAACAATTAGATTATTGTTACTTTGCACATGAAGGAATAGAAGCACTGAGAGTTTTGAGATACTTACCAAGGGTGATACAGAAAATAAATCGCAAATGTGAAAATTCAAATTTTGCCCATTAGGCAACCTTCAGGTACCTGCTGTGTGCAAGTGGAGTGGGAGGTGTGGCATACAAAGATGAAGGGAGCATGAGAGTCCCGGCTGGCAGTGTGGTGAGAACAGGGTGCTGTGCTGTCTTGGGGAGGGAGTCTGTCCTCGCAGCTTACGCAGGAGCTTCTTAAGAGGTGTTTGAGCTGGACTATGAAGGAAGATAAGGTGTAGATTTAAACTTTGGGGCTGGCTGAGGCAACGGACACTTGTCTCTCTCTGAGAGAGAGACGTCATGCAGTGTGCAGAGTTTCTCTGAGCCACTCTCTTCTCTTTGCTAGCTTTTATTCATGTGACCAAGAAAACAAGAACACTGATCCATTTTTGTCTTAAACCAATGCTAGCTTGATTCCTGACACAGAGAATCACAGAATCACAGAGCATTAGAGCTAGAAACCACCTCATTTTATCAAGTCCTGCCCTCAGATTTCACAGAACCTAAGCCCAAAGATGAGGCGACACTCCAAGTTGCAAGGTTTTGGTACTGAGTAGAAATGGAGACCTCATTCGGCCTTGTCTGCATTCACTTTGCCTCCTCCGTGGGCATGTTGGTCCTGGGAAGGTCCCCACTGGACTTGCTGATGTTTGATTGCAGAGTAAGGCCAAGTAGAGCATGATCACATCACCGGTTTCCATAGTTGGACTCTAAGCTGCACCATACTTCTTTTCATTCTTCTCATTATTAGACTCTTAAAAATGTTCATGAACTTTGGATCTTTTGCAATCTTTCCTTTGAGTTTGGTGCAGTCAGCCTGGGTTCCTGTCTCCAATCTGCCACTTATTAGTTATATAATATTGCACAAGTAACTTGTGTTTCAGTTTCCTGTCAGTTCCTGTCTATAAAATAGAGAGAATAATAATAGGACCTACCTGGTGTTGTGAGGAGGAAATGTATTAATATATGCAAAACACATAGTGGTACTGTACACGTGATTAGTACTAAGATTATTATTATTACCTTTTTAGCTTACATTATCGTAGGAAGCTATGTGTGGATTAGTTATAAAGTGTGATTTATCCAAGTTAACTCTTGGAGTCAGAGCAACGTTTAGAAGAGCTGCCCATTAGCAAGTTTAATAATTTCCAAGGTGATAGATGGGCTGCTAAACTCCAGCCACATCTCAGGCATTGCTCACTGTCTATATCAGGAGTGTGAATTCCAATGCTGTGGGAAGCAGAGGAGGAAATGTATATGACTCGAAGTACAATAGCTGGGTTGTGCTGGTTAAACAATAAGAAATTGCTCTTATTTCTTTTTAAAAAAAACGGGAATTTTTCTTTTTTGCTCACTGTTTTCTTTAAAGCCTTTTCAGATTGTGTTTTACTTTGTCATTTAAAAAAAAAAAGATTGATTGATTGATGAACACAAGAGCTGGGGTGCAGACCAGAGGTGTGTGTGGGTGGAGGGAGGTGAGAGGATTCACCAGAGACAGAGTGGGGAGCAGAACAGGCAGATCTACTGAAATACACTGCGGAGGGGAGCAGCGGGCAAGGCAGGAGAGGTCTGCTGCGCCATGTGGGAAGCTCCCTGGCCGGGGATCGAACTCATGCTGCAGTGGCTACCGATAGCTTCATAGTGCTGAGACTTAACCCCTGTGCCGCCAAGGAGGCCCCTACTTTGTCATTTTTGATAGAGGCATAGCAACTGAGAAATAGTTTTACTCCAGTAAAACAAGTGGTAAAGCTACAAAAATAAATGACAACGAAAAAAAAAAGCAGTGGGCGTGGCATCCACTTTAGGGACTGCAGGGAGACTGTGACTGTCACAAGCTGAAGTCCATGCTTGGTCCACAGGATTGAGATGCCCCTTTTATTGCAGCGGAGTGCCAGGGACCATGTGTTGCTTGCCTTGTGCTGACACTTTAACCTCTGGGGCTGATTTCTGATATGCCTACTTCTACAAAAATGTTTATTTCACATATTACTAAATTGTGCTATATAAACATGGGTAAATCTCACAACCATGGAAAAGACTTTTTTTAAAACTGATTGTAAAGAACCCAACAGTAGAAACTGTCTTCTGCTTATTGAATGAGGTCTCACTAAAGTGTCTTACAGAGGGTGGTGGAGAGGAGCAGACAAGATGTGTTTTAAAAAAAACAGAGGGGGGGCCTCCCTGGTGGCGCAGCAGTTGAGCGCTGCTCTGTAGAGCTGTCGGCAGCAGCGATGCGAGTTCGATGCCCGGCTGGGGAGAATCCCACATGGTGCGGCAGACCTCTCCTGCCTCGCCCACTGCTCCCCTCAGCAATGTATTTCTGATCTGCCTGTTCTGCTCCCCACTCTGTCTCTGGTGAACCCTCTCGCCGCCCCACACTTCTGGCCTGTATAAATAAATCTTAAAAAAATAATAATAATAAATAAATAAATAAAACAGAGGGATGTGATAGTCTTTATTTTTATACCGAGTTGAGGCTTGAGTTAACTACAGCTAAAGGTATAGATTAGTTTAGCAGCTATTGTTCTAAACTAAGGTTTAGAATGTTTCTAATGTTTGAAAACACTAAGTTAGAAAAATACACTGAGGACTCAAATTAAAAAAAAATAGCTGCTGTTTCATATATACATTTTACACCTTTGATATTTGTTTCTTTCTTTCTTGGAAAAACTGACTTTGAAGATGTAGATACCTCTCACTAATCATCAGAGAAGAATGTACAATAAAAATAGTCATTTGTGTACTGAATTTTTTTTCCGGATACAGAATCAGGCTGAGAATTCTCTGATTTACCTGGTAGTCTTTTAGGTTCTGTTGCTACATGTGGTAAGTTTCACTACTGGTGACATATAGAGTGAGTTCCATGTGTAGCTCCACTTATTGTACAAGGTAGGATTTCTTCATGATTGCCACCTGCCATATTACAGGGCTAGGACAAAATCCTATTCACACGGCATGAGTTAAGAAATAGGCACTATTGGGGAAACTTCCAAATCAAGAGAGCAGGAAAGGTATGACTGTCCTCATTTCTCATTCTCCATGGAGAGTCATGCTAAGCATTGGTGCTCTATTAAACATCAATGTGGGCGTCAGAACAGTCCTGTCTGCAGGGTCTGCTCAGACAATTTTTAGACTCTGGGTTTAGTTACCAGCTGTCACTAGTAGTTGCCTGGGAAAACCATATGCTTAGCTTGTGGGACTTTTAGGCCTAAGAGAGATTGGGTTCGATAAACCCCAGGGGGAAGGAAGCCCTAGCCCTAGTTGGCTAGCTGTCCAGTCATCTCTGAGGGATACCCAGGGCCATTTGGGGCACTCCTCTTTTGTACCACAATATGTTCTTCCCAAAGAGAAGCAGATGATGGAGAGAAAATGAGCCTTGAGGGCTAATAGAGAATTGCTTCTTCTAATTTATCTCCAATTTTATTCCTTCTCCATCTTAAAGTCATGCTAACTGCGAAAGATCAATCTATTGATCAATAGGTTAATTAATCTAACACCTCCTGTATAATATTTTGTGTTTTGTCTCATAAGTCAGTATGAACTTAGTCCACTGTGTCAGGAAATCTTTCATTTGTGCACTATAGAATATTTGACAGTAGCTTCAGCAACAAAGACATTTAATTTGATGATATAAAAGGAAATCTAAGCCTGATATTTTCAGGGGTCATGCAAGTAGCCCACTGGTATCAAGGACTTTAGTTTTTCTCCATCACTCCCTCACTCCCTCCTTCTACGGATAGGATTCTCAGCAGATGAGACTCTTACCTTTAGAGTTGACTTCTCATAGTCATCAGAGGCTGTCTTAGCTCTAAATATCACAACTTTACACAACAGTGTTCAAGGCAGAAAAACAGAACAACACATCTTTTGTTAGCTGTCTTTATCAGGGAGTAAATTCCTTTCAGGAGCCTTTTTCTTCCCTCACCAACTCACTTTCTATCTCATTAAGACAGATGATTAAGTCCAATTCCTAAATAATCTTTAGTAGGAAGTGGAATTGTTTTGCTTGGCTCAGACTGACCTGAGTTCATGCCCTAGAGCTATAGTAGGTGGATGCCTTCCCTGGTTATGTTGAATCTTTAACAAAATCCGTGTTCTGTAAATTAAGCAATAAGGGTAGTTTTGCTGTTGGGTAGATCACGGATGACATCTGCTATATCTACTTTCATTTTTCCAATGCCTAGTTCATCACCCCGAGCAAAGGTTTTGCTCTTTACTTTCAGATTAAGATATGAGTCATATTTATGTCCACAAAAATGATGATCAACTAGCAATACTGATGTCAAAAGTATTTAATCATTTCCTGCTGATATGTGCAAATTGGCTATTGGTTGAATGATAGCTCTTATCTAATGCTAATTCGAGTAATGCTACTTCATGGTTTAGTATAGAAAATAATTCACTAGAAGAGAGAACAGAAAACTCAGGTAGGAACTATGCTTCTTTTCTCTGGTTCCCTACATACAGTAACTATGTATGTAACTAATCCTTATCTCTTTTCCCTTTGTGTAATTGAAGCAATTACGATGACTTCCTAATTCTCCTTTACTTCATTTGTTCTGTTTTTCTTCAGCTATGCCTGTGTTTGTATTTAGGCCTCTCATTATTTTCTCTTTAATCTCTCGATGTCTGTCATCCAAAACTGAACAGTAATTCAAGGGTATGTTGAGACTGTCATGTCCCTTGTTCTGCACCCACAGCTACCATGTTGCAAAACCCAATGGGCACTGTCATACAATGTTCTTTGTGTATGGAATACCCCAGAGTTGTACAGCATGTTAACCTCATTCGAATGCTATGTCCTAATAAGAACTCCAATAATAAGAGCTCTGCTTTTTGGGGGGGATGGGAGGTGGAGAGGAGAACCTCAGAACTACTTGTAGCTGCCTAGTAAGCATCTCCAATGAGAGGTTTGTACACATCTCAAATTCAACACTGTAGAAAATAGAACTCATTATCTCTGTACAAGGTCTATTAACACATACACATACATTCCCTATTGCAAAACTGTGTCTCCTCCTAGAGCAAAGATTCATTCAGTCCAGGCCTTAGATATATTTCAACCTGGAATACTGTAGTATCTTCTAGTCTCTCTCATCAATTTGGCCTCTTGGGGGCTCTTCTTTAAGTCATTTCCCTGCTTTAAGCCCTTGGAGAACACCCCTCTGCAAGGTAAAGACCTGACTCCTACCTGACAAATATACCCCTTCTCTTTTGGATCCCACCTTAGGTTTCTGGTCATTTCCTAACATTTTCTTACTGCAGGGTTGCATGCCCTACCCTGCACATTAGAATTATCTCTTGGAGAGTTTTCAAAAATACCAACACTCAGTCTCCACCCCTGACTCTTAGGCATTGGGGCCTGAGCACCACTGTTTAATAAAAGTCTCTCAGGTGATTCTAATGTTTAGCCAGGGTACAAATTTCTAGGTTTTTGATCTCTTATGAATATATCAAGCTCTTACATCCATTAGCCTTTAGCATACACTTTCCTTTCTCTATAGTTCCTTTCTCTCCCTTTCCTGCATAATAAAATCTCTCTCATTCTTCAATACTTTAATACTACCTCTCGCAAAAGAGTCATCAGATCTCTTCCTCCTCCTAAGAGTTGGTTGCTGTTACAGCAATTATGAGTTATTTAAAGGAAGGACTCTTACCTTATCCATATGTGCCCCCAAAGCCTTGCATAATGCTTAGCATTCCAGTAAAGTTTGAATAAAATTATATACGTCCACCTGGCACCAATGCCTGATGAGCTGGGTATGTACAATCATTATATACCTGAGATAACATAAGATTAAGAAAACTACCATGGCATCGTGAGAGTTAAATCTTGCCGGAATAACTGAATTTTGTTCTATGATCACATGACAACTGTAAAAAGGAGCGATTATTATGGTGATTATGTGTTGAATGACCCACTCAATTTTGATTTCAATCAAGTTCTTAATTCTTTCAGAAATATCTTTCTCAGTGATAATGTAGGAAGGCATTGTCCCAATTATGCAATATGAGTGGATGAGGAAATAATAGGACATTAACTATCAAAGAAAAGCTTTTTGATTAATAATTAATAGATGTGAATCAGTAGTCCAAAAAGTGGGGGAGAATCCACGTATTGTTAGAATGTAGATCATTATTAAGTTTTGGTCACCACAGTTCATCAAGGTGATGGAGAAATGTGTGAGAATCCAGAGATGAATGCCAAAGATAATTAAAGGAATGGAAAATAGGTCCTATGAGGAAAGATTGTGTAGTTAAAGCAGAAGAAACCTGAGAGAATACATTTGATTACTAATTTCTATACCTACACATGTTTTTGTGAGATGGTTTCTTATAGCCACAAGGAAATGAAGTGTGAAATTAGCTTAAATTACAACCAGCAAGTTTTAGTTGTTCATTAAGAAAAATTCTAATGAATTCAATTACGAAATACAAATCTGATCATGTTGTTCACCTATGTACAAAACCTTAGTTGAGTTCTGTCGTCTCTGTCACCTCTTATTTGTTTTTAATTTGTTGGAAAATGAAATTATGAATGATACAGAAATCATATATGTCATATCAAAAAATAGAGATAAATATGAAAAAGAAGAAGAAGAGGGGAAAACAAACATGGAGCCAAAAATTGCTTATGGTGTTGTCCAATTGCTCTTTCCATGTTATATTGAGATAGAACTGATTCCAAAACAGTCCACAATGTGATCATAAAGACATAAGAAGCATGTCTTATGAATCTTAGGATTTCTGCTGTTTCTCCTTACACTTTCATCCACTTATATTTACATCCATCAATGAACCTTGTCTGTCACAAATCTTATCGTGATATTTGCCTAGTAGTGAATTTATTTCCCTCTTTTCTTCTACGTTTATTGATTGAAATTCTTCTGGAAAGAAAAGCTGCTTAGACTGGATTTAGTACTTCTAATCATTTTCTGATCTTTTAATTCTCCAGATAGTTTGACAGCTATATTTTTATAAATATATGCCTTTATTGTCCTTCTTTAAGCATTTATGCTTTATTACTACTTGCATAAAGGAATTGTAATCACTTAAGTTATGGCTACATTTTCTTTATTATAGGCAGACTGAATGACTCAATTTTATAAATGAAAAAAAATCAGTGACATTATTAAAGAAACACTACTGAATGGAGGTGTACTCTATACGACGCGGGCCTTAAATTATTAGTTCTTTGTTCAGTTTCCACATATCTAGGAGTAAAAATAATACTACTGATGCCTAGCCACAAATAGTTCATGCGACATATGTAAGTTCTCTCAGACTTTGAGTTTTAGCATTTCTGGGCTTTTGTATGTTTACATTGTTATATAAAGCAGTCTATTTAGCATGGATTCTTGTAGCTCAGCAAATTTATAAGCCACTCTTATCACGCAGGATTTACCTACAGTGATTACTCAGCAGAAAAGCATTGCATTGCAGCTGATTCATTTCTGAGCAAATTTCTTGAAATTTGTTTTTCAAGAATGTCACCTCTAGCTTTATCAAAAAATGGAAAAGATTATTTAGACCAGAGGTTGACAAATTTCTTCTGTAAAGGGTCAGATAATAAATACTCTGGACTTCATAGGCCATACCGTTATAATTGCTGGAATCTGCTATTGTCATTGACAGCAACCATGGACAACATGCGTGCTGGCAAGCAGTGTTCCGATATTTGTAAGTGGGCCAGGAATTACATTCTGCTAATTCCTGATTGCGCCTGTGAAAACGCATCGACGTAAAATGCACATTAGTATTTATCCTTTTTCTCCTTTTTCTCTGTAGGCAGAAGACTGATCTTTGAAAATATGTATTTGGGAGATAGTCACGTTCTACTCAATACTTTGTGCTGGTGCTGTCATCGAAAAATCTGGTTACACTCTGGGGAGGCCTGCTGCCGCTGCAGGACTGAACCCCTTCAGCCCTGAGATGAGTGTCCGGCCTGAGCGGGCACACCATGAATAGATACACAACGATCAAGCAACTTGGGGATGGAACCTATGGTTCCGTCCTGCTGGGAAGAAGCGTTGAGACTGGGGAACTGATTGCCATTAAAAAGTAAGTTTATCCTTCTTGCTCATGACTTCACCCTCATTGACTTTACACATTGTCAGCATAATTCTCACTCTACCTTCTCTATTCCTCATCTTTGGAAATTTTCTGAATGAAAGTGGGTAGAGGCATGGAGAAGAATCTTAGACACTGATTTTTGTGGATGGAATAATTGTTGACTTTGGAATACTCTGGAATACTCATCTCAGGGTCTTAAACACATTCCCACTTTAGAGTTAATACTTTAAGATTTAGTAGTACTTTTTCAAAATACATTCTCATAGTGTGAGATACAGTGAGCAAGGTAAGACACATTATTTTATAGGAACGAAAACTGAAATTATGAGCAATTAAGGGACTTGACTTGAATCGCTTACACAGGTGGTGGTGGTCTAGTAACTAATATCTTGTTCCCCTCACGCCATTTGCCCTTTGCAGTCTGTGTCCAGACCCATTGTATTCATTATTTGTTGCTGCATAACAAGAATTAGTGACTTGAAACAGCCCTCATTTATTATCTCAGTTTCTGTGTATCAGGAGACTGGGGTTTACTTAGCTGTCACAGGGCCTCTCAGGAGACTGTTTTCAGAGTTTGGCCAGTGCTGGGGTCTCATCTGAAGGCTGGCGGGGGAAGGCTCCACTTCCAAGCTCACTCACATGATTGTGGGCAGCACTTAGTGCCTTGTGGGTTGTTGGACTGAGATTTTTCTGCTGGCTGTTGACCAGAGGCTGCTCTCAGGCCTTTGCCACGTGGATCTTTCTAAAAAGCATCTCACTCACTGTGTGGCAACTTGCTTCATCAGGGCATGGGAGCCAGGAAGGCAGCAAGAGTGTTTTCTACCGAGATGGAAGCTACATCTTTTAGCTCTTGTGAACTTGACATGGGTGTGGTGTCCCCTCAGATTGCTGTATTCTCTTGGTAGAAACAAATAGTTGGAGGAGAGAGGGTTATCCCAGCCTGTGAATGCCAAGAGCTGGAGCACTTTAGGGACCATTTTACAGTCTGCCTGCCACATGTATCTATATCCAGTGGTCCTCCTCTGTATGCCCAACTACTGATCACCTAGTCTTGCAGATTCTAACTACTAAATGTTTGTCTGATCCACCTACTTCTTTATATTTCCATTCATTCTCCCTGAACTAACTTCCCATTCAACCCATTTTTACCATCTCTACCATGGGAAGAGTTTCCTCTACAGGTTTCCTAGCTTTGGTTCTTTCCCCTATCCTTCCATCCCAAAGGGGTTTCTTTACTAAAACGAACCTCTCTGTCTAAAACTGTTTATGACCAGCGTTGTGCCCATTGCCGCATTATGCCCTCTGTCCCCACTGATTTTAGTGTGCTGTGCTGTGGTGTACAGTCCTATGCCTGCTGCCAGCATGCCCCCTCAAGTGCACACAGAAGACTTTCAACCAAGTCTCCTTTGACACAGGTTCATAAAACCTCCCATCACGATGCAGCCCCAGTTGGCTACCTGGATGTCAGCTCAATAAGGCACCATCGTGTGGGTTTCCACCTCTCTGTTCCCAGTTTCCCAGCTCCTTGTCCTGATTTTCTGGAACTACCTCCCAAATAAATTGCCTGTGCGCAAGTTTTGCTTCAGGCTCTGCTCTTAGGGGAACCCGAAGACTTCAAGGTCTCCCTATCAGTTTCAGGGTCAATGGGGACCCCCCCAATCTTTAATGTGATCTAAACTGCTGCATCAACTGGTCCCTGTCATTTGCCTTCAGCAGTATCTCTTCTCACTGCCCTCTGCTGTTTTCTCACAGCCATCTGGTCTTTTAACTTCTTGAACTCACCAAACACCTTTATGCCCCAAGGCTTCGCATGAGATTTCCCATCTACACTTTGCACTGGACTAAATCCTACTTGCCCTTCAGCTCTTGTAGAAATACCATTTCACTACAAGAATATTTTTTGGTACCTCAGACTACATTAGGTCACTTTGAGGTCCAGTCTCATAATGCCAGCTACCTTTCCTTCAAGTACTTAGCATATAAAATGATTAATTGCCTGCCTTCCTGCTATGATGACAGTTCCCTGAGGGGTGCCTCTTCATCATCGTGTCACCAGTGCTGACAAAGTCCCTGCATATAGGAAGGACTGAATAATATTTGGGGCATGAATGAAGGGATTGGTCACTCAACCAGAAGACAATGTGACATTAGAGACCTAGTTGAGAGTAAGGTAGAGAAGTGGAAGTTGGTCTGTTAGGAGCCAGCAGGGAGATGTTGGCAAATGCCTATAACTTCTGTTTCTTCCTTTCCTCACCTGCCCCATCTATTTCACAAGGCTGCTGTAAGATTCAAATAAGATGATGCTGTTAACTGTGATGAAAGGTGTAACCTTGAAATTGGGATTTCTCATTAGCCAAAAGGGCGCCCTTCCTCTCCTTTTAGACTCCAGACCAGAGTTTGGCAAACCCTTGTTAAGGACTGGGGAGCAAATATTTTAGACTGTGCGCCAGAGGGTCTGTCACAACTCAGCTCTGCTGTTGTAAAATGGAGAGGAGCCCTCAACTGCATATGAATGAATGAGTGTGGCGGTTCTCTAGTAAGTCTATTTGTGGCCACAAACTTGAATTTCCACATATCACAAAATACTGTTCTTTTGAGTTTTTTTCCATTCATTTAATATGTAGACATATTCTTAGTTGTTCAAAAACAGTTGGTGCCATGGAGTTGGCCCCTGGCCACAGTTTGCCAGCCTCCAGACTGGAGGGTCCAGAACTGTGCTGTCCAACAGGGTAGCAAGTAACCGTATGTAGTATTTAAATTTAGCTTAAAATTTGGTTTCTCTATTGCACTGGCCATATTCCAAGTGCTCAGTAGCGACATGTGTCTAGTGGTTACCATCTGGGGGAGCACAGATCATTTCCACCAGCACAGAGAGATCTACTGGGCAGCTCTGGTCCAGATAAAACAATCCTGAGAGATTTCCCTCCAGGGCAAGTCTAGCTACTGAGTGCTAGAGCAAGAGAGTAGTTCAGGCCTCTTTAAACTGTACTGTGCCACCTCTGCAGGGGAATTTTCTGATGTGGGCTTAATTGAACTGCCAGATTTTAAAATAAATGTTGTTTTTGATTAGTATAGTACCAGGCTGAAATAAAAACCAACTTTAATCACTATTCATTAGTTCAGAATGAAACCACACCAAAAAAATCAAGTTATTCTGTTACTGAGAATAAGCATGGTATTTGTTTCTTCTCTTTTAGAATGAAAAGAAAGTTTTATTCCTGGGAGGAATGCATGAACCTTCGGGAGGTTAAGGTATTTATTAATACACTGGGGAATAACTTATGTATGGTTATTAAAATAGTTTTATACATGTTTTTATTTATAGTTGATATAGTCATTCTATTTGAAATGTTTTGCTAATACTAAAAAAGGGGGCAAATGATGATGATATGCAGTTGATAGCTGAAATGAGATTGCTATGTTAATATATCAGTGAATATATTTCGCTTTACAAACATTGATATAATGTTATTAATTACAGATTTATTCATAACACACTAGTTTCCAACTAATATCCTTTTTCTTTCAAATTGGTACTAAGTACATTTATATTCTTGTACATCCATCACCACCATCCACCTCCAGGACTCTTTTCATCTTCCGAAACTGAATCTCTGTTCCCATTAAACACTAACCCTTTCCCCCATCCCCTGGCAACCATCACTCTTGTTTGTGTGTCTATGAGTTCAACCACTCTTAGGTACTTCATGTAAGTAGAATCATGCACAACTTGTCCTTTTGTCTCTTATTTCATTTAGCATAATGTCCTTCAGATTCACCCATGCTGTAGTATGTATAGAATGTCTTTTCTGCTAAGACTGAATCTGGGGTTAAGTAGCAGCACTATCAAGTTATCTCAGCCACTGCAGCACGAGTTCGATCCCTGGTCAGGGAGCTAACCCTCATGGCACAGTAGACCCCTCCTGTCTCGCTCGCTGCTCCCTACTCTGTCTCTGGTGAATCCACTTACCACCCCCGCCCCCTCTCCCGCACCTCTGGTCTACACCACAGTTCTTGTATGCGTAAATAAATAAATTTTTATTAAAAGACTGAATCGTATTCCATTGCATGTGGAGACCACATTTTATCCATCCATGGGTCTTTAAACTCTTCCTTTCCACTGATTCCTCTTCAGTATATAAATGTGTCCACCATTCTCTCGAATCCAAGGAAATCTCAGCTCTCTCCCCTTGAGCTTTTACCACTTACCTTACCTTCCAAGCATCCCCCTTCACCCCCACCACCACGTACTGCTGACTTTCCACCTAATTGAATTAGGCACCCTCTGCAACTCTACCAGGCTATCTGAAAAATCACCAGTTGCCAAGTCCAGGATTATTTTCTCAGGCATTTTCTTCCCTGCAGTATTGGGTGCTGTTGACCACTTCCTTCTTTCATCTCCCAAGGCTCCTGTTGTCGGCTGCCCTACGTCTTTTCTGTTTTTCACCAATTGTTCTATATTCCACCCCAAAATATTGGTCATTTCTCATATTCTATTTTTAACAGTTTTTTTATTGCTCTGACTTTTCCTTCTGAGTGATTTTATTCATTTCCTAGGGTTAAATAGTCTCATCAAGTCTCTTTCTTCAGCACTGGATTAAGAACACAGTGCATTGTCTATTTTCAGAAAGATAAAAAATAGGGCCTCCCTGGTGGCACAAGGGGTTAAGTCTCAGCCTATGGAGCTATCTGTAGCCACTGCAGCAAGAATTTGATCCCAGCCTGGGAGATTCCCACATGGCGCAGCAGACCTCTCCTGCCTCACCCACTGCTCCCCTCAGCAGTGTGTTTCAGTGGATCTGCCTGTTCTGCTCCCCACTCTGTCTCTGGTGACTCCTCTCTCCTCTCACCCGCACCCCCCACCCCGCCCCAACATCTCTGGCCTGCACTCCAGCTCTTGTATGCATAAATAAATAAATCTTAAAAAAAAAAAGAAAATATTTTTGGATCAGTCATCCATTTGCTTATGTATTGTCTGTCACTGATTTCACAATACAATGGCAAAGCTGAGGAGTTGCAACAGGACCTATGACCCAGAAAGCCTGAAATACTATTTCTCTGTCCCTTTATAGAAAAGTTTGCTGACTTCTGATTCAGGCTAACACAACTAACTTAGTGGCCATTGGAGCCTGAATTTTATGCCTGCCTTTCCCAGTGCTCATATTATCTCCCCTTTCTGGTTATCATCACTTACCCACTCACCCAGAAGTTACAGCTTCCTGCTTTATGACCCCACTTCTCACACATTTCATCCCTCCTGTGCACTGCTGGCAGAATGAGCTCCACAACACCCAGTTGTTCACACACTAGCCACCATTTGTTGAGAACCTATGATGAGCCAGACAACAAGGAAGTGTTAGTATCAGGAGTTTATTGTAAGAACAGCTGAGGCCCAGAGACTAGTGCCTTGCTTGAGATAAACACAACTCTAAGCAGCAAAACCTGACTTCATGCTCAGGCTTGTCAGAAGTCTTCAGTGGGTATTTACCTGACATCCATGCAGTGTCCTCCCTGCCCGCTTCTCCAGTTAAAGTCTTCCAGATATTTTTCCTTCAGAACCAAGCTAGGGCAATTCTTATCCCTCAGAAACAGAGTTTCCCACTGCACTCCCATGCCCTTCCCTCTGAAGGGGGAGAAGTGCTGCTCTCGTTGATCACTCAGGCATTGTCCATTACACCCTCTCGAAATCTCTCTGATGTTCCTTGTCTTCAACATTCCCTTAGCACTTATAAGTATCTTCCTAGCCAAGATCTATTCATATCCTTGCACCTTCTACATTTTCGTTTTGCTAATAGTTAAGAACCTTCACCCCTGGAGATAACAGTCCCCATCTGAGCCTCTGTCTTGGGTTTAGTTTGCTACTTCTGCTTCTCTGCTTTGATACAACTGTCCTGCCTCTCTCCTTTGGAAACCTTTCATAAACTAATGTAAGATGCCTTATTTCTGGACACTTACCTCTGTAAAGTGAATCACATGAAGTCCTCCACACAAAATTAATTATTTTAAATGTTAAACTACTATGGACTGTAACTTGCCCATAAGGCTTACTTTGAAATAGCAGCTGTGAGCCGCTCCTCATCCTGAGCCAGTAATTCATGCTCAAATGAAGCTGAAGAGCTGAGGGTACCCTATTCCTTGCCCAGAACTCTCTTCCTTTTTTTTAAAGATTTATTTATTTATTCATTTATGCATACAAAAGCTGGGGTGCTGGCCAGAGGTGTGGGGGTGGGGTGAGAGGATTCACCAGTGACAGAGTGGGGAGCAGAACAGGTGGATCTACTGAAACACTACTGAGGGGAGCAGCAGTCGAGGCAGGAGAGGTCTGCTGCGCCATGTGGAAAGCTCCCTGGCCAGGAATCAAACTTGTGCTGCGGTGACTGCTGATAGCTTCATAGGCTGAGACTAAACCTCTTGTGCCACCAGGGAAGCCCCAGAATTCTCTTCTTGAAAAGCTTTCAAAACCCAACTCATTTTCCTCTCGATGAATTTTCCCCACTCATTCTGCTGTTCATCCACTGGGCATTGCTTGTGGTGCACTTTAAGCAAACAGGAAGAAAATGTCGCAGTCCATGTGAGTCAGGTGAATATTTACAAGTTAAGCAATGTTTGTGTTTGTTACTCTGGAGAACCAGGAATCCAACCCAACTAGCAGAAGTCATGAGTCTAGTTGGGTCATTCTAGCAGGATGGAGCCAAGTTGACTAAAGCAGCTGAGGATTTCCTGCCCAAGGGGCCTCTTAGCAAGAGCATTCCCCTTCAGGGAAGAGCCTCCAGAAGAGGTATCTTGTTCTCACTCACTGAATCATATTTCTTCACTTTCCCCAGCTGCTTGAAGTAACTTGATCATATTACACACTCCTAAACTCTGATCCCTCCAGTGCCTCGTTACTAAGTGTCCTTCCAGATTTGGAAATTCATTTCAGTATTTTCATCTTTAGACCTGGTGTTTGTTTGCTTTATAAATGGCCTGTGCGTTATAAATGGCCTGTTCTTTCAAAGAGAAAGAGGGTTTTACAATTTACTTTTGTCAGACTCAATTCTGTGAGGAAAAGGATTTTTTAATTAAAGGGCTCATTCTGTTGGCCAGAGTGACTCTTCGAGGCTTCCTGGAAGGAGCTATGCTATCGAATTCTGATTGTGTGGTGAGCACATCAGCAACTGGGTGTCTCTGGCTGTCCTGTGTGAACTGGATTGCCTCCTACTAACCCAACAGTATGTTTGTTCACCGTTGACGGAACTGTATGTGCACCAGGATGAATAATCAGAAGGTCGTGCACTGTCGTTTTTTCTCTTGTTCATCGCCCCATCTGACTTTGTCTTTTTTTTTTTTTTTTGTTCTTGGAAGCAGAGCAATTTCTTCTATCTCACTTTCAGAGTCTTTCCAATAAACATTCCCCCTCTTCTCTAAAATTCAAATGATAAGGAGCACTATGTGCGTGGTGATTACGATGAGCCAGTTTGTCGGCCTCCCTCATTTTGAACAATTTCCTTTTCAAAGTGCTGGCAAACTGTTTGCTGGTGATCTCAGCACAAAGCAGCTGCCTTCTAGAAGATTTCTTTTCTTTTTCAGCAGTGACTTTTCTCTAATTTTGTGTGTGTTGTTCTTCCTTTGCAGTCTTTAAAGAAGCTCAACCATGCCAATATAGTAAAATTAAAGGAAGTTATCAGGGAAAATGATCATCTTTATTTTATCTTTGAGTATATGAAGGAAAATCTTTACCAGCTCATTAAAGAAAGGTACAGTTTGGTCATCATGATCTTAGAAATAAATATTGTAAAGTATATGTGTTTCTTTCTGCCTTTGCTTATCACAGTCATGCTGCTTAGGCTTCGCTGTTTACACGTGCCCAGAGAGGAGACACCCAACCCTCATTCCTCCTCTGGAGGCCTTGGGATAGCTTCATGGAAGCTGCTTGAATACAGCCATCTTCATGTGTTAATGGGCTATTCACCCAAAGAAGCTTAGAAATTTAACAGATACTTGGCAACTTTATTTTAGTTCCTCTTACTATAATGCCAAAGGGCTTACATGCTTGGAAGAGACTTCTAAAAACTTACCTGCTATGGTAACTTTGAACCTTAAAAGTGGAGCATGTGAGACTTCTTGGGCACATTTTCTTTTTTTAATTGAAGTAATGTTGGCTACAACATTGTGTGTGATTGAGAGGCATAGGATCATACCTCCTCAGCTCTTGAAGGCAGATGAAAACCATTCACAGAATCCTTCTGAGTGATTTTAGTGAACAGATGTCATCTTAATTGTCAGTAACAACTGGGACCTTGGGTGGTTTGCTCAACCAGGGTAAAATGTTACCCTTTACTGCATTTCGTGAGGTGTTTATCGGGAAGACTTCACATTTTCCCCATTAAACTTTTTTAAGTTTTAATTTACATAGAGAGGAGATTTTTATATGATCTGTTAGAGGGAATTTACTATAAAATTTTGACTCTTTTCTCCTTTGTGACATAATTGGATGTATTTGGTGTTCATAAGGTAGCTGCCTTAGATCCATAGATATTGGTTTTCTGTGTCATCAATGGATCTGGTCAAATTATGTGAGCAAATGTTTTTGTTTTTTTTTAATTCTTGCTATTTAACCAAAAGAACACGAGAACTGCAGATTTGTTTTCATATGTAAACCTAAATGTATAAATTTTTTTCCTTCTCCCCATACAGAAATAAGTTGTTTCCTGAGTCTGCTATAAGGAATATCATGTACCAGATATTGCAAGGACTCGCGTTCATTCACAAACACGGTAGGTAACTTGGTATATTGTGCATTGGACGTTGCCATCAGGTAGAAATGCAGGAAGCCTTTATAATCGATTATAATCGATTCCCAGAAAGTGTTGAAGCATATCTTTGCTCCCCATACATTATAGTTTCATTTACAGATAAGGACCTTCATCCCTGGGAATAACAGTCCCCATCTGGACCCCTGTCCCAGGTTTAGTTTGCTATTTCTGCTTCTCTGCTCTGATATAACTGTCCTGCCTCTCCCTCAAGGCTGTGATCTCTCATAACCTCCTGAGGGGCCTCCCGCCTCCACTGGTGAACACCTTCATCCTGAGGCACTGGGCTCATGAGAAGGGGTGTCTCCAACCCCTGCTGGGTGTGTGTCCGTAACAGTCTAGCGATGCCTCTGATACTTGCTGGAAAGTACAACCTCAAACTCATTGCTACTCAATACCTTTCAGCAAAGAAGAACACTAGTGATAGAAGTTTTCCTGAGGGGATGTCATCTATTCCTTTGGGTGTTCTAGATCTCTCTTTGGACTAAACAGATCATCCCTAGAGTGGATCACACTGAGCCTCAGTAGATCTGTTCTTTGTGATGGTGCTGACAGTGGATTTTGGAGTATGTTATCGTCTATACTTGACTTTTGAATTTCTTTCACTATGTGTCATGCCTGTGTATTCTTATTTTTTAGGCATTAACATTAAGTTTAATAAATCTAGGAATTATTCCTGGCCATAATTGGCATATTATTTTTTAAAGCTTTATTTATTTGGGCATACAAGAACTGGGGTCTAGGCCAGAGGTGTGGGGATGAGGGTTGGGGGGTGAGAGGATTCACCAGAAGCAGAGTGGGCAGCAGAACAGGTAGATTGACTGAAATACACTGCTGAGGGGAGCAGCAGGTGAGGCGGGAGAGGTCTGCTGCGCTATGTGGGAAACTCCCTGGCCGGGGATCAAACTCTTGCTGCAGCGGTTGTTGTTAGCTTCATAGTGCTGAGACTTAACCCCTTGTGCCATCAGGGAGGCCCCATAACTGGCATATTAATGAGAAACCTAAGACTAGGATTCAGGGAAATTCACTTACTAAATTTACACCATTAACTCTTTCACTGCTTTGCTGTAGCATCTCATTTTCCTAATGTATTTATATGTCAGTGTGTTCAAAAGGATTTTAAAATGGTCTAACAAGATTTGTACAGCACAGGAAAATTAAATAAAATTAGCAAAGGAAAAAGGGCAAAGGCAAAAAATGGTGTGGATATAACCAAGGGTGAGGTAAGGCCTCAAAATGCATGTCAGAAAGTTTTATTTAAGTAGAGGGAGGAGGTTACAGGTTTGAGTCTGAGCTGTTAGCCAATGCAAGATACAACTTATGTAGTGTCCCTGAGATAAAAACAGACCAGTTGCACAAAAGAAGCAGCATTATGATCCCGAGAACAGAGAAGTTTCTCTCATGGATGCTGGAAGAGGGGACAGTATGTAATGTGACTTCATGATAAACACAGTGACAGCTGACATATGACCATTTCATACCATATCCCTTGATACAGGCCAATTAAATCACCCAGTGGAGAAAAGAGATCTGAGGTGTGATCTGCTGTAGGGATGATCCGGTTAGTCCAAAGAGAGATCTAGAACACCTAAAGGAACAGGTGACCACAATTCCCTCAGGAAAAACTCCATCACTAGTGTTCTTAGCTGAGCCGTTGAAAGGTATCGAATAGCGATGAGTTTGAGGTTGTACTTTCCAGCAAGTATCAGAGGCATTGCTAGTATTTGTTACGAACTGGACACAGATTCAGCTAAGTTGGAGCCACCCCTTCTCATGAGCCCAGTGCCTCAGGAAGGGAGGTATCCCCTAGAGGAGGTGAAAGTCCCCTCAAGAGGTCATTTGAGGTCACTTAAACATAGAGATGCTGGAGAAGGGAGAAGTGACTGATGTTCCTTAGGCAGAAACCCACATAATCCCGTCTGTTGTTGCCCTTGCAACGTTGCACCGGCAGATGACCTTCTTTCCCCAATAACAAAATTGGCTGTAAATCCTCTGATAATACAGTCAGTTCAGATTTTACTCAAATTGGCAATAAGTACAAAAGAGAATGTTCCACTGCCAGGGGCATGGTCATTCTCAGCCTAGAATTGTTTAACCCTAAGTAGCCCCTCACAGTTAGAGACTAAATGAACCTAAACAAACAGACAAACAGAGGCTGTCTGTGCAAAAAGCCTTGTGAGCCTCTGAGGCATGCTGAGTAATCAGCCGGTAACATTGGTCAGACTGAACCAATTCTAGTGAAGAGTTTGTGGTAAAAGGTATCTCTGATTCTGCTGACATGGACAGAACGAGCACTTCAGCCTATCCTCAAAAACGCAGAAGAGATACAATGAATTTGCAAAACATGAGAAATTTCTGATGTGGTGTCTCAAGGACAAATGGGAGGAGAAGGATCACTGACGAGATATAGGAGCCCAGGAAACAGAAATGATGGAAAATCCAAGGGATTCTCAATAGTAAAGGGTAACCAGATGTTTTCAAACAGTGTCACATTTATGCAGGTGATTTGCTCAGCACAGGAGAGTGAGTAGTAGACTTGAAAGAAAGTTAATGTTCTTTGACTTTCTTTTCTTTTCCTTTTTGTTGATTTTTATGAGACTCAGATATTTGGCATCGAAACGAACTTGTAGACATTATCCAGGTCTCTACCTAATCCCATCAGGTGAATGCATGCATGCACACAGACCCTTGTACTTGTGCGTACATATCTATGTGTACCATACCCATGTGCACTGTACCCATCTCTCCCACACACCCACAAATGCATACGCATGTGCACACACACAGTGCATATTTGTATCCAATAGTTCAGCATCTATCTACTATTATGTCAAAACAGCCCTTTGGAACTCTGCACCCTTTACACACTGGGATGTGTATAATTGTGTAAGGAAGCAGTGACAGGGAAGGCTCAATGTATGCGTGAGGTCGGACCGCCTTTGCTTTTATAAGCCCAGCACCACTGCTGTTTGCCCAGATGTTAAGTACCTGATTCTAATTTAAGATTAATAGTATTTCATCTCTTGCCTGATTTATTTCCATGCCAATTTCTCGGGTAGAAAGAATAGGTGATATCTATTCCTTTCAAAGAAGAGGAAACAGCTTCAGAGAGGTTTAAAGACCTGCCAAAGGTCCCACTATAATGAAGTGGTAGAGCAGGGATTAGCTCAGATATTTGTGGCCTTTGGCCACCCCTGACTGTTCTCAATAAGCAAAAAAGGTGAAGAACTTAGCAGTGATAAGTGCAGGTGGGATGGGCATTCATGTTCCAGGTGCTATCACATTTTCATTATAAGTGATTTTTGGAAACTGTAATGATTTTTATATGGTATCAACTTGATTTTGGTTAAATACAAGTGTAATATATTATTCCCTTCCTCTAGTAATGGAGGAAAATAATCTAAAGCACTTCACAGATTTATCTTGTGAGTTTCAGGCTCTTCCCTGCTAGCTGGTCCTCACTGTGAGAAGGTGCATCCTGCCCCCTGGGAGTAGACTCCTCTGAGAGGGGAGAACAGCGCTGCAGGTAGTTGCTATGGCCGTAGTTCATGTCACTGAGAACTTACCCCCCACAGGGAATGAAAACACAACTCAACTTGGTACTGACTGAGCAATGCCAAAGTGTGTGTACTTTGTAGCAATTAAAAAATTAATGCAAACCTGTTTCTTGACCAGCCTGTACAAATATCTAGATCATAATTACCTGTGCAGTAATCAGAAATGCATTTGGTGACTTGGAGGACAATATCTGGCCCCAAGAGGTGATTCTCTACTTCTGTGTTTCACCATTGTCTTACTGTGCATGACCTTGAAACAGCCTTTGATCTTTCTATATGTTGCTGTCCTTGTAGCCTTTTTTTTTTTTAATATTTATTTATTTATGCATACAAGCTGGGGTACAGGCCAGAGGCTTGGGGCAGCGAGAGTGTTCACCAGAGACAGAGTGGGGAGCAGAACAGGGAGATCGACGGAAACACACTGCTGAGGGGAGCAGTCGGTGAGGCAGGAGAGGTCTGCCGCACCATGTGGGAATCTCCCCGGCCAGGCGTCGAACTTGAGTTGCAGCTGCGTACAGCTCCACAGCGCAGCACCTAACCGCTGCGCCACCGGGGAGGCCCCCTTGTAGCCTTCTTGATGAAAACGCTGTGAGTCTAAATTCAGTAATAATCTGAGAAATGACAAATTCCATTGCAGGAGGGTGTGCTGCATAAATTCATATGTTTAAAGAATTCTCTGGCTATGTCCATATATAACAGAATGTGGTGGAGGGAAGAAAACCTTCTTTGTACCTTGATGTTTCCTTGCCCAAGGGTTGTGAATGAAGAGTAAGCACAACATATTTTCTGCCAGAGTGAAAGAGAAAAACCCTCTGTTATTCAACTGGCACAGGGTACGCTGAAATTAAATTGAAGGCCTGTTCCTCTCTTCTGAAAGCCCGTTTTGAACAGGAAGATTCTTATCTTAACAACACTCTGTTGTGTAGGGTCTCTGAATGAGGGTTTCCATTGCGCATCCGGAGCCCAGAGGAAGAAGTGGCTTCATTGTCACAGCTCCAGTGCACACACTGGCAGAACGTACACCCAGCCAGAAATCATATCAGAGCTTAGTGCCCTCTCCTTGCAGGTGGAGCACATAATTAGCCTCAAGAACCTTAATTCATATATGCAAAAGATGGAGTTGTGTCTGCCTGCCCTCCACGAAGGGTAAAATGAGATTCCTCATGTCTACTAGTAATGACAGGCTCTTGCAAGGTGCCAGTTGCCAAACACTGCTCTAAAGTCTTTACAAATATTATCATACTGAATCCTCCAAAACATCCTCAGGAGCTAGATGCAGTTATTTCACTATTTTACGCATAAGGAAATTGTGGCACAGAAAGGTTAGGTGATTTGCCAGCCAGTGAACAGCATTGGGATTTGAAATCAGGCAACCTGATTGGTTTGCACCCTTAACCACTGTGTGCAATGGCAATATTTTGTTAAATTAGAGATGAAAAGTGATTGTGCCTGATGTTGAGGGTCTTATACTTTTAATTACCAAGGAGTAGAAATCATGGGTATAAGGCTAGGAATAATTATTGTTATTATTCAATAGTGAAAGGAACAGAAAGCTCGATAGTCTACAAACATATTCATGAATGCTGCTTAGTTACAAAGACTTATACTGTATATGCTATACAGACAACATATGTCAAACTGACAAATACAGTTTTCACCAGTCATTGCTAAGTCTGTTTGCAATAAATTTTTTCCTCGCCATTTTCCCTCTGATATTCACTGAAGTTTGGTTTCTATAAAAGGGACTTGAATCAGAATCTTCATTCTCATTTCACTTGTGCACATGTGCTGTATTGAAGAGGAGTTCAAGAAGGTTTAGCTGTGAGGGAAAGAATAAAGCTTGACTAGCGGGAGGAGCTGGTTGGTGTTTACAGGAGTGTGACTCCGGTAGGAGGTGACACTGGGTCTGGAGTGAAGAATGCTGTGTGTATCTTTTAAAAAAAAAATGTATTTATTTATGCATACAAGAGCTGGGGTGTAGGCCAGAGGTTGGGTGTGTGTGTGTGTGAGTGGATTCACCAAAGACAGAATGGGGAGCAGAACAGACAGATCTACTGAAATACACTGCTGAGGGGAGCAGCAGGCTAGGCAGGAGAGGTCTGCTGTGCCATGTGGGTCAGTTCCCTGGCTGGGGATCGAACTCCTGCTGCAGCGGCTGTGGATAGCATCATAGTGCTGAGACTGAAACCCCTTGCGTCACCAGTTTGGCCCTGCAAAGTGTATCTTAAGTACAAGTGGACATGAGACAAGCTGACCAGGGAGAAGATGCAAGTTTGTTGAGGTAGATGTTATAGATGATGCCAGAGGGAGCTTGCAATGAGGCTTGGGGACTGGGGAGAAATGACTCATTGTAAGTGAAATGCTACACCAGTTTGTAAATAGTAAGTTAGCCCAACTAGAAGAGAAAGGAGCCTAAGAGGAGAAACAGCATTAATGCAGACTTGAGAGGATCAGAACTGCAAATCAAGATGTAGCAATGTGGGCTGAGAGGGACAGAGTAGAACTCAGTAGGACAATAGCACTGAGATTTCTTGACAGGATTGTGAATAATTCATCTACCTCCGCCCCCTGTGACTCACTCTCCATCTGTTCAATAAGAAAATTGTATCTACCATTTCTCTGTTCACTGGTGTGTTTTTAATGCTCTGAGTTTTTAAGAAGAGACCATAGTCTCTCAGTTTATATATTTTCAGGAGCCATGGTAATGTTCTTAGATGCATTAACATATGATTCTTCTCTGTTAACTGTTGTGTCTTTATACATTCTTAAGTTAATTCCAAAACAGGAGCATGTTCAGAAGAAGAGAGGGTCCAAGCACAATGACTCAGTTATGAGTCTTAGAAGAGCTGTCTCCCGCTCTGGTGGGCACTGACAATCTTTATTTACTGAGGTTGATAATAAGCCATTCAAATTTACCTATATCAAAAATTCTTTATTTTATTTAAAGTCTGTTTTTAATTAATATTGAATTATTTTTTGAATCTTTTGAGTTGACAGCCTCAACTGGTTATTATAACATGGTCTTGTTATTATAACATGGGCTTAATGTATTATCAATTTGGGTAGGATATGGAAGGAATTGGTATGAGGAAGGTCATTAGGTATATATTGGTACAATGGCAGGATAAAGAATGACTCAATGAACTCTAGCTAGCTATCTAGAGAGACAAATATATTTCATACACACACATATATAGATGCAAATACATATGCACACATACGCACACACACATACATATGCTATAAAAGTAGCAAACTCACTGTGCCTGACTTTGGTCTAACCTAGATCTGACTCCTTTGATCTTTTCAATGCTTTGATTATGAAAAATCAAAGCAGCCTATTGATGGGAAGAAAATACTTCCTCTTCTCACTTGGGACCCTCTTGAATATATGTAGTTACTTCTGTACCTTTAGACCCTCCTGTGTGCTCTGTAATTATTTTCATTTTGTCCATCTTCGCCAGCCTTTCATCTTGCACACCCAGCATTATATCATAATACTATCCATTTGGAACTGGACTTTATCCTAAGCCCTGTTGTCTTCACATTGATAAATAAATAAAATTCCTTTTATTAAAACACTCTTGCTTTCCATAAGATATGACTTCACATATCACAACATCTCAACATTTCAGTCACTCTCCCCTTCCTCTAGAGCAGAGGGGTTTTTGATGGGTAGATTTAGTGCTGCTGGAACTCCCTCTGTGGTGAGGATGCCAGCTCTAAACGCTCTTTCTCCCCCACAGTACTCCATGGTCATTGTTCTCTCCCAGTTCTCAGTGGCTATCTTGTGAGGCTTCCTCCCTCCCACCTTCCCAACTGCCCCTGTCTGTTGCCCTTGCCTACTTGCCCTTCATCATTAAGCTCCTTCATGTTCCCTATAAACCTATTGAAGATCTGTGTTCAATCAATAAAAGTGAATTATGAGGCCACCATGTCCTTCCACTAGGCTACTCATTAAAAAGAGTACAAATTGGCCTGTACTCTTAACTCCATCTAATTAGTGAGATATGTTTGACATATCTGAAAATGGTAGAGCTCTGCTCAGGTTCAAATAGGAGGGCCTATTAGGACCATCTGGGCAAAAAACTATGCCCATTTTTGTTGCTTGTGAATTGTCAGAACCTAGTCCAATACCCCGCATGGAGGGGGACCCTCAGTAAATATTTGTTGGAAGAGTGACTGAATAAATGAAGACTAGCATATTAGACTAGGTTCATGGAGGAAGCCAAAACAGAGAAACCCAAAACAGATCTTGAAGGATGTCAAAGATTGCAATTGATTAGACAAAAAGGAACAAGGGTGCTAAATTCTAATGGAAATAAGTAACAGTGAACCTAAAGGAAAGGGGGACTTTTGTCTAATTAGAGCACACTTCGCACATATTGATAGGTACTGGGAAATAAGTTTATCCCCTTAGGTTTATTGATAGGAGCTCAGGTTTGTTAAATAATTTGAAAAGATTTTTCATGTGGATGGATTTTGATGACAATGGAAAGATAGTGTTTAAATTACCAGGATGTGTGGGAATCCAGAGAAACTGGAGTGAGGAAGGCCTGCTAGAAAGTAGTAATGCAGGGGTAGGTGATGAGTGTAAGGATTTTGGAAGGAACAGTGAAAATGGACTGAAAAAGATAGAATAATATGTATCTATTATAAGTATATATATATATACGCACACATACATACATACGTGTGTGTGTGTGTGTGTGTATTTTTCATTTTGATGAAAAGTATGACACAATTTCATGGGAAGAATGGATATATATTCAATATAGCCTGGGTATCTTATCAAAGATCTGAGAAAGAGAGATGAGTTGGGAAAGGAGAAAAGTGGTTTGGGACAGGCTGATATGGGATCACAGTGACGACCATCTGTTAAGGTGCAGGTCTAAAGAAGCATGTGGAAGGTATTACCAGCATAGAGGGTGTCAAGGAATAGTGTAGATCTTCAGTAGCTATTCGCTTCTCCCACTGTGTGCTAGTTAGAATCCAGCTTTCATAACATCAGTAACAATAGCTCATAACAAATACAATCAACAGCCCGTATTGAGCTATATTTTCAGTTTCAGGGTACCATTGCAATTTAGGGCCACGTGGAATATTTATGGCAGTGATACTCTCCACACAAGGCAGGTTTCCCTCCTCAGTGGTTGTGTGTTGGATAGCTCCTGCATGCACCCACAAAACTGCTGTAGCAAATCCAGGCTTCCCATTTGCCTTTTACTGTGTGAGCTGCAGCTGTGACTGTTGTTTTTGATTAGCCAAAGCAAAACACATTTAGCATTTAAACAGTTGTTGCAACACACACTAGGATCTCAGATATGAATAGGTCACATTCATAAATTCTGCTCTTCTTTAAACAAAAATTGTAATTGTGTTTCTGCTGTGGTCAACTCTCAGGAAATAAGACTATTGTCTTTTGAAAGGTTTTTAATCTCAAATCTGGCTGCCTTGGGCAGGGTAAGCATGGAATCTTTTCCTTGAGTAGGGATTTCTTTCTCAAAGTGATCTTAGGCCATAATTGAGTCTTAAGAGAAATATTTTAAACAGTTAAGTATAAATATTTTAAAATAACGTTCCTCTCCTGGGGGAAAAAAAACTATGAAAATCAACTTTTAATGATTTTACATTTTGCATCTATCAAAGGGAAATGGAGTTCTGTGCCTAGAGCCTTCATTTCACCCTGGACTACCTGGGGTGCAAAGAGCAATACAGCTACCAAGGGTGAGGCAGAAGCAAGCTTGCATTTGTATTCCTTCTCCACTGTCTCAACAGGCTTCTTCCACCGAGACTTAAAACCTGAGAACCTCCTCTGCATGGGACCAGAACTTGTGAAAATTGCAGACTTTGGATTGGCCCGAGAGATCCGATCAAGACCTCCATATACAGACTACGTATCTACCAGATGGTAAATACAACTTTCCTCAGAATTATCTAGTTACACTTCTTTGGAAATATTCCATTGTACTGAGGGTAAAGTCAATGTCACAAATATTAACTTTTCACTGAGAGAAAACTGTAGTTTGAGTCTTGTTTTTAGGACAGTTGGCATTCTACACAGTTAAAACTGTTGTACAGCATTTTAGGAGAGAGTCCATTATGCTTTTCCATAATGTAAGTATATTTCCTTTATAGACCTTCCTGAAAACTATTGCCCAAAAGATTCGTGTAAAAGATTCTCCAAAGTCCTAATTGCTATTGTTCAAACTTTCAGACCCTAAAGATTTAAGCAGTTGGCCTCAGTCAGGAAGTAGACTGCAGACAATACATCTTACTTTCTCGTCCTTTTTCCCTTCTCTTTTACTCTCTTTCATGCTCAACTCTGTTTCTCAAACATGCTGTAGAAGATTGTTCTTTGAAGAATTGCTCGGTGGAAAACATTGTGAAATAGAGCACTGCTTTCTTTTTTTCCTTCAAATTTTATCCATGTGACAGTAATTTGCATATGTATATAACCTAAGGTACATTTTCTCACCCACATAGGTGCACATGCTTCACTCACTGTCCGCCCAAACTCTCATGCCAATGTCCTCTCCCCTTCCTATCCCTATCCCCTTCTTCCCCCGTTCCCTACTCTAACCAGTGTATTTTTCATATAGTCTGAGAATTATTTTTGCTGTACTTTGCCCATTTGTATTCTTTGGTTAATTTATATTCCACAAATAATCACCTCAAGAACCGTTCATTTTGTCCCAAAATGTGCAATTTCATCCTTTTTAATAGTTGAGTAGTTTTCCATTGAGTATATTCAGGTGTCTGTCATTGGGCACTTAGTTTGGCTCCATAATTTGGCTATTGTGGACTAAGGTGCTATGAACATAGGAGTGCATGTATCTTTTCATGTTAGAGTTTTCATATTTATTGGATAAATACCTAGCAGTGGTACTGCTGGGTCCAGTAGTATTTCCACTTTTTTGAGGAACCTCAATACCATTTTCCATAGAGGCTACACCAAATTATATTCCCACCAACAGTGAATGAGCATTCCTTTTTCTCCACACCCTCACCAACATTTGTTTTTTCCATTCTTTTTGATATAGGAATTCTCACAGGATAAGGTTTTGATTTGCATTTCCCTTGTATTAAGATGTTGAATCTTTTGTCAGGTGTCTATATGTCTTCTTTGGAGAAGTGCCTACTTAGGTCTTTTGCCCATTTCTTGATTGGTTTGTTTTTATTGTTTGTTGAGTTGCATGGGTACATTCTAGTTTGGAAATTAAACCCTTCAGGCATGTGATGTGCAAATATGAGAAGCACTGCTCTCCACAGCAGTCATGCCACTTGCCAAGTCTCTGCAAGTCTATGTACCACACTAAATGAGACCAAAAGTAGAAATACATGCGTTCTCTCACTGAGAATTGATACACAAATTTAACTTCTGGTCGGCAGAAGTAATAACTAGCAGTTCACTTTGTCCCTCCAGGTACAGGGCTCCAGAAGTGCTCCTGAGGTCCACTAACTACAGCTCTCCCATTGACATCTGGGCTGTGGGCTGCATCATGGTGGAGGTGTACACCCTCAGGCCACTCTTCCCTGGGGCCAGTGAGATTGACACAATCTTCAAAATTTGCCAATTGTTGGGCACACCAAAAAAGGTAATGACACAACCAATTTTGAACAAAAAGCAGCACGGTCTCAGGCTCCCTCTCCCCCACCCCACACACTGTCTATCAGCCTGCTCATTCTGGAATCTTTCTCTCCACCCCAGCAATCCTCCACCATCTGTGTTCGTAGACTTGCCCTCTTCTCTCCTCCTCTGAGTCTTCAGAATATTTGCCCTCTGTATCACTTCACTTCCTTTACAGTGTCTCTTTTCTCGTGGCTATAACTCTTCATCTATTCAGAAGTCTCCTAAATGTAACCTGTAACCCTCACTTCTCTCCATCGCTCATTCCCAAATTTACGACTATGTGAGATTTTCTCCTGACTTTCTCACCATCATCTCCAACTCAACATGTCTAACACAGATGGTCTTTCGTTTACCTCCTAACTGACCTTTCATTCCATCTGTGTGGGGTCCCATAATAATCCCAGAGCTCAAGCTTTGAAGCTGAGTTTCAGTTTTACCTCCTCTTTTCCCTTACTCCTCTCCCTCCTTATCCAATTGTTGGTCCATAAATCCTGCTGACTGTCACCACAGAGTGTCTCTCATGCTGCTCTCACCGTTGAATTCCCACCCCCACCATCACAGACAACCACAACTGGGGTATTTTTTCCATCTTTCTGCTTCGTCTTTTTCCTCCAGCTCATCTTTCATCTTACAACCAGATTCATCCCCCTAAAGATCAGTTCCTGTACTATCTTTTCTTCTTAAAAATCATTCATCAAGTCCCCTTTACCCAGTCCCTCACCTTTTATTCCTTACCCCCCACTTTGTATCTGCACCCTCCTGCCTTGGTGCCCAGGAATCTTCCCACTACAGTGTTCTGTGCAGGTAGACTCTGCTGGAGTGAATGTCTCACGTGGTCCCTCAGTAATTTTTCTCTTCTTTGTTCCTCTAATCTCTTCTCTGTTTTCAGCTGTGCTCTGTGCTATTAATATAATTATCTGTGTATATATCTGTTTCCTGGGCCATATTTTCACCCTGTACAAAAATTTATCCAGTTTATTTGTGTTTAATTTTCTAGGTCCTAGCACCATTGCTGATTCAAACCAGACCCTCAAAAATTTTAAATCGTTTGAATGAGTCATTAGTGTCACCTCTTCATGAAGAGTTCCAGTCTCCAACTAGGGTCTCTCCCTCCCCTGGACACTTGTATCTGTGTCTCTTCTGTCACTTTGTACTTTGTATGACTGTGTTTTCAAATGAGTGGCTTATTTTCTCTTTTGAACAGTAATATCCTTAAGGCCAAGATTTATATTGGATTATTTTTGGATACCCAACAACACTAAGTATATAGTAGGCATCAGTAACTATCTATTAAGTGAATGAATGACATAAGCTATACATAGTTCCAGAATGTGTTTTGTCAAATAGTAGAATGTTGGAACTAGAAGGGACTTTAGAGATTATTTGTTTCTTACTTTCAGTCATTTTCACGCTAGCATTTAGTGTCCCGTGTGTACGGTGAAAATACGGGAAACTTGAGACTGGAACACCTTTCTTTCCTGCTGGACTTCTCAGCATGTATATTTTGAGTCATCTAGGGTTTCATAAATTTATTTTTGTTCTCTCCCTCCCCCAAAACATACCATTTGCAGTTTTTACAACCTTTGTCTCATGGAACACAATTGGGAAAATACTAATTTGATTCAATCCCAAATGTCAGAAGGTGAAGTATCTTCTGTTAAGGTTATAAACAAAATGGTAACAAATCTGTTATCTTTTCCACTATTCCCCAGAATTCATATTCTTTGTCGTCTCTCCATTAGCTTCCCCCTGTTTATCACACACAGCACCGAGGCAGTGAGTGTGGGCATGGAAATGACATTATTGCCTTTACAGTATGAGCACGCAGTCTGAATATAAGCCCTGAGCACGGTGACTGACTGAGCAAGATTTTCTGTCTTGTCCTTTCAGACTGACTGGCCTGAAGGCTACCAACTGTCAAGTGCTATGAACTTCCGCTGGCCCCAGTGTGTACCCAATAACTTAAAGTCCCTGATTCCCAATGCTAGCAGCGAAGCAATTCACCTCCTGAGAGACATGCTTCAGTGGAATCCCAAGAAACGACCAACAGCTAGTCAGGTTTTCTTCTATTTTCTACTGTTTGATGCATTTCATATGAAGCTCATATCTGATTTTGAATATTGCTTATAAACTGCATTGGAAATCTTTTATTTGGTATTATAAGTGAAAAAATATAAGAGCTAAGAATTAAAATAGTTTCAAACTTGCTGTATATAGTTAAAGTGATTAAGCTTTAAGCAATGTTGGCAGATAGTTCATGTGATACATCACCTTATTTACATACACACACACAGAGAGCAGGTCTTCGAATAACATTGTTTTGTTATAACTTGAAAGAAAGGGAATCCCGGGTGGCATCAAATGAACTTGACATTATTCAAGGACTTGCTTTCATTTTGCGTCATTGCTCTTAAAGTCACAGTTTCCAAGAACCTATGGATGACGTGAAGTGAGGACTTATTTTGTATGGAAATGAGAATGAACAGCTATTTCTACCTGCCTTTAAAGAATGTTTTCAAATATATTCTCTATGAGTTAAAGTTATATAGCAGTTTGTTTGTTAAGTAATACTGGTTGTTGAAATGCAATTTGAAAATACCTCATGAGCTCCAACAGACTCATTTTATAGATGACAAAGAACGGCAGATGGGATAGAATTCGGATAATAACTATAATGAGCATCTTGTAGCACTTTACAGTTTGCCAGTGCTTTAGAATGTTTTTATGTGATTTTAATCTTAAGAACACTGCATGACACAGATATTACTGTTTCTTCTATAAGTGAGAAAATTGAATCTCAGGAAGTTTAAGTGATTTGCCTTAATCATTCATTTATAACTAGTGTAGCTTATGCAACCAACTGCAAGTCCGTCACACAGATGGCAGGGTACACCTTCTGTTTTCTCAACCACCCTTTCCGAGGCCACTTTGCAGACTATAAAATGCACCCAAAAGAGGTAAGATAGTGCTCTGGGCTTCATCTACTCCTAGCCTCCTGCAAGCTTCCCTTTGCATTAGCTGTTTCTGGCCCTTCTCACCTCATTAACAATTACATTGCTCGGGGAATGAAATATGTGCCCAATTCTAATCAGTGGCAATGATTTGGCTAAGTGAAAGTGACAGGGACATTTGAAGACAGTGCTGATGTGATGTTAGAATGTGTGCGAGCTGGGGAGATGATTAATTAGGGGATTTTAAGGAATTATAGAAAAGTGGCTTTGCAAAGGCTCAAAGAAGAAAACCCCATAATTTGATGCCACCAGATTCTGGATGACTTGAGGCCTGGAAAGCTTTCAGAAATGTACCTCTAATGTTTTCATGGTAAGAAGGAAGCTTTCTGGTTAGTCCAGTTTTCTTAAAGGGTACACTCAAGAAATAAAAAGAAAAAGATTTTGTTATAAGAAACAAAAGTAAGTGTGCTTTTTAAGAATAGGGTCAGAAAAGCTAAAAAATTCCTCCCATCTGTTGTTAATTACAATAATACCTGGAACTACAGAGAAGTTAGATGCCAGGGTCCAGGACCTCCACCAGAATATTCACATTACTTGCCTCTGTATCTCCAGTCACATATAATCATAGATGTGTGTAACTATGCACAGAGTCAATAGGTGAGACTGTGTGATAGTCAGTGACTTCCATTCAAAAAGACTAGGACACAGCAAAGCATTTCAGAAAAAATTTTTAAACCCCAGCACTTTCTAAGATTTATCTCTTGACAATCCAGAAAACTTGGTTATTCAGAGCAATTGACAAGATTTATTTGTCAATTCTTCATGGGAAAGGTTTAATTATATCATTTATTACACTTTTAGCATATCTGGGGTAAATCAGATGTATCTGCTTATTTTATATTTGATTCTTAAGAATTCAACACCATCATTATGTTTCACTCTCTCAGGCTTATATTATTTTTTTCTTTTTTCTATGGAATGAAGAAATGGGCTTAGAAAGGTGAAATATCATATTTAAGAGACAAAGCGAGTAAGTTATAAAGCAAGGATCTATGTTGAGCCAAATGATATTTCAGAACTAGTAAAGGTAATAGTAGCATAACTGGCAGCTTCAGCCAAGTAATTTTAAGTATAATAACCAGTACTTACATTTTACAATATTTTAGGTAGGGAAAAATCAGAAGCCATGTTACAGATTCACGATGCTGTTATATGGTTCATTTGGGCTAAAAAAACTGTGGTAGAGGGCCTCCCCAGTGGCGCAGCGGTTTGGCGCTGTGCAGTGGAGCTATCGGCAGTGGCGACGCGAGTTCGATGCCCAGCCAGAGAGATTCCCACATGCGCGGCAGACCTCTCCTACCTTGCCCGCTGCTCCCCTCAGCAGTGTATTTCCATCACTCTGCCTGTTCTTCTCCCCACTCTGTCTCTGGTGAACCCTCTCGCTACCCTGTGCCTCTTGTCTGTACCCCAGCTTGTATGTATAAATAAATAAATTTTAAAAAACAAACAAAAAAACTGTGGTAGAGGCCTCCCTGGTGGCCTAGAGGTTAAGTCTCAGCGCTATCACCACTGTGGCCTGTGTTTGATCCCTGGCCAGGGAGCCAACCCCCATATGGTGCAGCAGACCTCTTCTGTCTTGCCCGCTGCTCCCCTCAGCAGTGTATTTCAGTAAATCTGCCTGTTCTGTTTCCCACTCTGTCTCTGGTGAATCCTCTTACCTCCCCCACCTTTGGCCTACACCCCTGTTCTTCTATACCAAAAAAAAAAAAAGTTAAAAACTATGGTAAGGGGCTTCCCTGGTGGTGCAACTGGTTAAGCGCAGCACTATGAAGCTATCCAGAGCCACTGCAGCACGAGTTTGATCCCCGGCCAGGGAGCTTCCCACATGGCACAGCAGACCTCTCCTGTCTTGCCCACTGCTCCCCTCAGCAGTGTATTTCAGTCCATCTGCCGGTTCTGCTCCCCACTCTGTCTCTGGTGAATCCTCTCACCACCCTACACCTCTGGCCTACACCCCAGCTTCTATGCATAAATAAATAAATCTTAAAAAAAAAAAACCTATGGTAAATCAGTCACATGATATATAATCTGTGAGCCTGATGGTGTTTACCTCCCTGGCTAGACACTTCCCTAAAGCAGCCTCATGTGTCTTTACAGGCGCTTCGATATCCTTATTTCTACATTCGGCACCCACTGGGCATCACCACACAGAGCCTTCAGGACTCAGAAAAATCACAGAAGGATGTCCTGGAAAAGGCGGGCCTTCCTCCTCACATGAAGCCAGTCCCTCCTGCCCAGCCCCCAACCAAGCCCCACATGCGGATTTCTTCAAGACAGCATCAAGCCAGCCAGCCCCCTCAGCAGATTGTATACCCCTATAAAGCAGAGGCTTCCAAGACAGATCACCCAAGCCATTTTCCAGAGGATAAGCCAAGCCTGTTGCTTTTCCCATCCCTTCACACCAAGAATCCTCAGTCGGTAAGCAATGAAGGTTCACCCGTGGGCCGTGTGCCTGACCTGTTCCTCTTCTGACCCTACTATTACTGTGTGAAATATTTTCTTTTTCAACATATAAGATCTACTTAAAATAGATTGCAATATTATGGATTTGTGAAAGAGCCTTAGCTTGGGACTTAAAGGTCTAAGTTCACATTCTGGTTCTATTTATTAATAATGTATTCATAACGGGGCCCTTGTGGAGAGCAGCTGTGGTGTGCAGGCGTTGAGCTGGGTGCTGCAGCCAGATTGCCAGGCCCTCATATCTCAGCTCTGCGCTTTAAGAGCTGGAAGAACCTGTGAAAGTTACCTGACCCCTCTGCTTCTCATTGTAGAATAGAAATAATAACAACAACTACCTGAATTCTTTTGAGGACTAAATGAGTTCCTACTTGAAATAAGTTAGAATGCTAACTGATGCCTAGTTAGAACTCCATAAATGTTAGTCATTGTTATTGTTAATCTCTCTGGACTCAGTTTCTTTATCTGTAAGAGTATAATGCCCATTTTGCCCACCAGACTGGGCTGTTTGTGAGGATCAGAAATCATGTTTTTTAAAATCGAAACATGCCACACTAATCTTTGTGGGTTGTTATTCTGTCAGTGCTCTCAGTAGATGAATTAATACTGAGCTGTTAATTGAGCCCACATCTTTCTCCTCTTGGAATGGTGTTCAAAAGGAAACAATGAGTGTTAGAGTTGATAAAATGGCAGCTTGACGGGGTGTTTAGTTCCCATTAGATTTATAAGACTGTTTGAAGAGTGCGATTTTCTAACGCACCTTTATGCAAAAGCATTACTTTTCTTGTCGTCTAGCATCCAGTCAGCGAGTGGTGGCTCCCAGTTGCACAGTGGGGCATTGTGAGGTTGCGAGAGTAACTCTAGACTGTTCACTTTACCCCAGTCCACAACTTGGAAACAATCTTTGGACGTTACCTACTGTAGTTAATTCTGAACTGAAGAGATAGGATCTGGGTCTACTGAGCAGGCATTATGTTTGCATATGTTTTCTGTACAAGTGGGATGACAGGCAGCTATAGGTGCTTCTATCTTGATTTATGATGGTATAAATCATGTTAACTCTTTTAGGGATGAGCATCTGCCTAGTATGTAAGAAGTACCCTAAGTTTTCTTTTTACAAGTCTTACCTTGTGTGACTTAGTGTCCCCACTGGACGAAAACCAGTGTGTTCCTCAGGCTCTGTGAGAGGCAGCAGTCTGGGCAGGTGCTGTGCTTTACCCAAGCCATGCACAGTGGGAATGATATGCCCAGGATCCTTTTCATAACTGAGAAAATTTGGAATGGGAATTACTTGTGGGTGAGCTCTATTAATGCCAAGTACTGTTTTTCCTTCCTCCCCTTGTATACACAGAAAATCCTAGCTGGCCTGGAGCACAAAAATGGTGAGATCAAGCTAAAGAGTAGGAGAAGGTGGGGTCTCATTTCCAGGTCAACAGAAGATTCGGATGATTGGGCTGACTTGGATGACTTGGATTTTAGTCCATCCTTCACCAGGCTTGACCTGAAAAACATGAAAAGACAGAGTGATGAGACTCTCTGCAGGCAAGTGTGTGGCTTCTCTCTGTAAACAGACTTTTGTATCTGGGATTCACAGGATTTTCGTTGCCTGTCTAGTGATGCTTGCTGTCTCCTACCAACCTAAGTCCCTCTCTCCCCATTCAGATTTGAGAGTGTTCTGGACCTGAAGCCCTCTGAGCCCATGGGTACAGGAAATAGCGCCCCATCCCAGACTTCCTATCAGAGGCGAGACACGCCAACCCTGAGATCTGCCGCCAAGCAGCACTACTTGAAGCACTCCCGATACCTGCCTGGTAATAGATGCTCACCTTTACTCTCATCAACGATAAGGACTCATTTCCCTGAAATCCCCCATTTACAAAGATTCTGTTTGGGAAAGCAAATGCTTGAGCTGCTCTTCAGAACTGGTATAAAGAAGCAACATAGAAACATACGCTAAAGTACTGGTGCCACATTTTTGTCTTTACAGTTGCCAGAAAAAAAAATTTGGTAAAAGAAACTGGGTCCAGCCGCTAGGTGGGGAGGAACTGGTCAGAGCAGGCAACATGCCTGAGCAACTTGTACCACCAGGTTCAGGAGAAGTTGACTGCCCTGTGTGCTCTCAGGAAGCCAGGGCTGGAGCTTAGTCACGCCATATGGTAGTGCTCGAGGGGAAGTGTAAGCACTAGAGTTTGGGGCGGTGCCCAAGCCTCTCCGTAGTCTCCATATCTCCAGCTTTCAGCACTAGCCAGCTGCTCATTCTTAAGTTTACTCAATCAGGAAATGAGTACTGGGTATCGGCCATGTGTTCTGGGGACGGTATGGTGAACAGAACCGTCAAGTGGGGCCACTGGGGCCCTCATCTCCAGAGGGCTCCATCCACATCAGAGTCTATGTGAGGACTTTACACAGCAGCCCTGCAGAAGATACCCTTGCCCTTGTCAGGATACTTTCTAGTGTGGGAGACAGACCCTAAACAAATAGCCAAATGGTACAGATGGCGATAAGTGATCTTAGGGTGATGTGATGGGGGAGGCACCACTTTAGACAGAGGGGTCAGGAACGGACTCTCTGAGCAAGGGACTCTCAGCTGGACCCCACAGAATGGGAAGGAACTAAGTGTGCTTAGAACAGAGGGAAGGACACACAAGGAAGAGGAATCAGCAAGTACAAAAGCCTAGAAGTGGGAAAGGCTTTGGCTTCTGAGAGGAACAGCAGAGAGGCCAGTGAGCCAGAGCAAAGCAAGATAGAATGACTTTAAGAGGAAAAAAGCAGGATAAAAGAAGGATTCGATCTTTCATTCTGAAAAATAGCTGCAGCGTCTGACATAAGTGGGAAAGTGGATGATTTCGAAGGAAAGTGGTTTGGCTTGAAGCTGAGGTAGAGAGGTTGAATTCAAGGCACGCTTGGAGCTGAGGGACAGCAATTGGTACAGACTGGGGTCATCAGTACATGATGGTGGGGATGGCCCAGGTCAGGTGAGAAGATGGAATGTTGGGGGAATGCAGAAAGAGGGGAGCAGAGAGCTGCAGAGCTGGGAGGTGAGGTAGGTGGTGGTGAAGAACTTAGAAAGGTGACAGGAAAGCAGTGGCCTCGGAAAAGGGACGAATATGAATGTCCAGCAGCGCTTAAGCCCGGACAACATCAGATAGGTTGGAGACAGAAGACGTGGACAGATGTGTTGGTGGAAGTTTAAGAAACTTCACTCAGGATATCAGCAGTGAGATGACATTCTCACCCCAATGACAGCATCTCCCCTGCCATTGCTGAGATGACCTCATCATAGTTAGTTTTTCTCACATTGTTAAACCATAGGAATTTTCTGACCAATTGGGTTCTGCACTAATTTCATCCCTAAAGTCTGGTACAAGATTAAATATGCACTTTGCATTTTGAAATCATTTCTTCCCCATTAGGAATAAATATAAGAAACGGCATACTACCGAATCCAGGCAAGGATTTTATTCCATCTAATCCATGGTCTAGTTCTGGTTTGTCTGGAAACTCTTCAGGGACCGTATCAGTAATCAGCAAAATAAATTCAGGTGAGTGATGAGGTAATTCCAAAATGACTCACAGAATCTCTCTGGATGTGGCAGGGTGGGTCCAGGGAGGTGAGGGTCCGAACTGTGGACCCGAGGGCCTTTCTGATGTGGAAACCCAAGGCCTTTCTTCCAGGCCTGTGTTCCTCTCTCTCTCTCTGCAGCAGGCCCTGGGGACTCAGCCAGTTCCCATAGGTTCTGCCCTCAAGAGTAGCTGTGGAGTAAAGCATAATATTCCCTGGCTCAAGGGGAAAACGAAAATAACTTTAGAGGCTTAGAGAGTCTGATTTCTGAGGCCCTGCTGTATGGAGGGTGACCTCCTTCTGAGTCCAAGTCGAACGGGGCTGGTCCGCTCCATCTCCTGACCCAACCTTAGCCTGGGGCAGCAAAAACCCTTCTGGTTGGAAGGTGTATAGTTTGGAAGACCTTCCCCACTTTTCTTTTTTTTTTTTTAATAGGGGAATACATTTTCTAAGTGCTCCAGACTGACTAACCCCATTCCCAACAGAGCGGTTTCCCTCATGGTTTTTTCACTGACACAGGCAACCCCTGCTAAGTGTGGCTTCCCCTTCCATGTGGCGGAGGAAGCCTCTAGATGTCACTCTCCTACCTTTATCATTATGTGTTCTTTTGAGGATTACAAGGAAGAAAGAAATAATCTATCAAAACCCTTATCCCCACCACCTGGTTTAAGGAATCCAACTTGCAAATATGCAGGAAACAAGTATCTGGGCTTCTCTCTGCTTCCCTCCCCCCAAACCCACTATCCCCCCCCCCATTTCAGTGTTTATTATTATTATGCAAATTTTTAAAAATATTCCATAAATACATAGTATGGTTTTGCATGTTTTAAAATTTTTATGTACATCATCCCAGATCTCTACTTCACTCATTTGTATTTATTTTTTCCTGAACAAGTCAACTTTTTTTTAATTGAGTTAATGTTGGTTTATATTGTTGTTGGTATTTTGGAAGTATAAGGTTCCCCTTTAAATGTTGTTAGCATAGTGCTTCTGCCACCAAAGCACCCATAGTCCACCACCATAGTCGATTGTTCTCCCTGCTCACTTATTATATATGTAGCAATCATAATATATAACATATATAATTTTGTATATAGTGTATAACACACAACATATATAATTGTACCATACCATATCATTATTTAAACTAGACCATCATTTATTCATCCCTTTTCTTCTTGACAAACTTGTAAGTTTTTTTGTAGTTTTTGTTATGAGAAAGTGTACAGAAATCATCATTCTGCCCCCTGTGCCAGACACCATGTGAGGGCTTCTCTGGGCATGACATCAACGTGGTAGATTAAAGGGTGTGCTCATCTTCGACTTTACAGATGTTGCCAAATTGCTGTCCAGCAGGGTCTGGGAGTTGTGCTGCATCCTTGATGCCTCTTGGTACTGGCAAGATTGTAAATTTGTGCTAATCTGATGGGTGTGAAATGGCATCTTACTGTGACTTAACCTTGCATGTCGTATTTACTAATCAGGTTGAACATCTTGTCATATTTATCGACTATGTTTTTTCTGTTTGTGTCTTAGCTCTTCAAATTCTCTTCCCATTTTTCTATTTATCTGCTTCCCAGAACATGCAAAATATGCTCCAGCTGACCAAAGCTCCTCACTCATCCATCGCAGATCAATTCTCCCACTCTGCCTTAAGCAATGACCAAGAAAGCTCTTTGTTGTGAAGACCCGGAGCAGCTCTGCTCATTCACTCTTTCCCTAATGGCTCTAACTTCCATTTGTCTAATGTTCCATAATAGCAGCTGTCATTATCCCACATGTAATTTTAAATCTTAATAATAAGGCTTATTATAGATATTTCATCACTTATCTGATACATATTGATTACTGACTGCATGTCAGGCATTTCATTAGCCTCCGGGAATATTCAGATGAGTAGCATACAGTTCTGAGCCTTAAAGCACTCTCAGGATGGAAATGACATCAAAAGTAAATGTACTTAACATATTTTAATAATTATCCATTTTTTCTTATTATGAACAAGAAGATGTAGTGTAGAGTCATTTGTAATAAGTAAATAATTAAGACAACCTGTGTGCTGCTCAATGAGAGGATGGTTAAATGAATTATGTTGTAGCCATATCTAGAATTTGTATAAAATGAGTGGAAGGATAGCTGTTCTATATTATGAAGTAGAAAAAGCAAATTTTGGAACAGGCTAAAACTGTTATTTCAAAGGAAATGAAAATTCCAAATCCCCCTATTCTTTAGCCAACCAACCCACCATCCTTCATTGGGGTGAGGGCTGTTAAGATAGCCCTGCCATTGCCTCCCCGCATCTTTCTGACAGTGTGGTGTGATGGAATGCTCTGCTGAGAATTCACTGTTTTTTTTCTTAATTCTTTTTATCCCCTTGAAGTAGAATTCTATTACTTATTGTCCTGCAGTGCTGTCTTTTAACCCTGTTGGAGTTGTGTTTATGTGTATTTGTAGTAATGAGCTTTTGCTCTTGCAAATCAGTTGGTTCCGGCTCAACAAGTTCTAGTGGACTGACTGGAAACTATCTCCCCTCCTTCCTGAAGAAAGAAATTGGTTCTGCCATGCAGAGGGTACACCTAGCACCTATTTCAGACCCTTCCCCTGGTATGTTCTTTTTGAATTATTCATGAATTGATTCCTCAAATAGTTTTTAGATGATTGCTTTGTGCCAAGCGTGTTGTAGGCCTAGGATCCTCAAGTGAAGGACACAGACAAAGTTCGCAGTTTCTTGTGAAATAATATGTACATACATAAATCCTTATATCCATCCATCCATTCATACATACATACAGTATATAAACCGAGTAAGATGACTGCGTGCTATGGAGAAAGATAAGGCTGGGAAGTAGGAAGTAGAAAGTGTGGGAGTTGGCCTGTGGCTGCGGTTGCAGTTTTAGATAGGGTAAGCAGAGCAGTCCTCACCACAAAGGTGATATTGAGTAAAGATCTGAAGAAGTGAGGGCCTCCCTGGTGGCGCAGTGGTTAGGAGCTGCACTGTGGCGCTGTCGGCAGTGGCGAAGCGAGTTCACACATGGCGCAGCAGACCTCTCCTGCCTGGCCCACTGTTCTCCTCAGCGGTGTGTTTCCGCCGATCTGCCTGTGCTGCTCCCTACTCTGTCTCTGGTGAACCCTCTCGCCACCCCACACCTCTGGTCTGTACCCCAACTGCATTAATAAAAAAATAAATCTGAAGAGGTGCATGTGCAAGCCAGGCGGCATGGGTGAGACTGCTCTAGATAAAGAACTCTAAATTCATGGGTTCTGAGGCAGGGCAGGCCTCACATATTCAAGGGATAACAAGGAAGCAGAGCTCAGGAGTGGTGTGAGAGGCGGGGAGCGGGAAAAGGTGAGGGAAGTGAGAGCGTGAGACTTTGCAGCCCACTGTACCCTTGTCACTGACTCTGAGCCACGTGAGAGAACTGGCAGGTTCTGAGCAGAGGAGTGAGGTGAACTGGCTTCTACTCTCCAGGCTCACGCAAGTGCTGCCTGTCACTCAGGGGGAAGATGGGAAACAGGGAAACCAAGTGGGAACTTTTGCAACTATCCAGTCAGGAACCAGGGTGGCCTGGGTCGGGTGGTTAGAGTGGAGTTTGACCAGGACCTGGTCTTTGGAAGGTAGAGCCACTTGACACATTGCAAGTGAGATAAGAAAAAAAGAGAGACCTCAGGAATAACACCAGTAGCTTTGGCCTGCCAGCTACAGAACAGGATTGTCTCCGACTGAGAGAGGGAAGATATGAGTAGAGGCAAACTGCTGCTCTGGAACCTTCACTTTCTGAAGTTTTTGTCAGCAGGATGCATTTATCTGCACTTGGTTTGCGCGGGTCCCATCTCAATCTGGTCCACCGTTCTCTTTCGTGGCAGGTTATTCTTCCTTGAAGGCTGTGAGACCTCATCCTGGGCGACCTTTTTTCCATACCCAGCCTAGAAGCACTCCCGGGCTTCTGCCGCGGCCGCCGGCTGCCCAGCCAGTGCACGGCCGCACGGACTGGGTTTCCAAGTACGCGTCTAGGCGGTGACCGTCGTGAAGGCCTTCACAGGGGCCAGTGGGACGTGTTCCTTGACCAACTGGTGTTCTAGCTGCAAAAAACTTGCCGATGGTGTAAAAGCAAATACTTTGTAGTTATTCTTCTGAACTAAGACATTCAACATTCTTTTTTAAAGTTTTTTTTTTTTTAATATTGATTTGAATCAATACCCTTTTTTGGTACAGAATTATTTTATTCTACAACTGGGTCCCATTATTTTCTTAAACAGCAGCATTTTGTATATATATGGATTATGTTTTAGCATTTGATACAGTCAACTTTGTAATGAACTTTTTAAAAATTAATTGATTTTCCTTTGTGGTTCCAGATAATATTTTATACAGATTTTTAAAAAAAAAATCTAATATTGATGCAGTATTGCAACAGGGGTGCAATTTAACACTATGTGATACACATTGTGTAGGGATATTTGTAGCGTAGTTAATTTTTTTATTATTATTTTTTGCAGTGGTTAAATTTTAAATGTGGCACTTTAGGTACCTCAGCCTTTCTTGGACTGCCATCAGCACTAGTAAACTGATCTTCTGCCTTTCTCAATATCATGCTATTGATTTATTTTTTAAATATTACTATTGTGTTTTAAAAGATCTATTATGTAATTTACTTTGTTTTGGTTTTGTTCCTGAGTTGAAATAACTCTAAGTAAATATTTTTTGAGTTTTACAATACCCTTTCCATGGGTTAGCTATGCAGATGAATCCAAACTTTATCATGCTAGGCTACAATGTTCTATTTTTTTTTCATTATTGAAATCCAATTTGATAAATACCCACAAAAAGGGAAGCCTTTCTAGTCAAATGCTCTCAACATAAAGCTTAACACAATCAAATTTATATCCTGCCAAGCGACAGGACCAAAAAGCTAATCCAGAGCAAACAGAAGGTATTTTCTTATAATAACTGATAGAATTTCACATTCAGCTCAGTTCTCCAGGCCTGGCTGGGAAGAGATAATGAATTATCTTCTGTCCTAACCAAATTTGGAGAGCAGAAGAGATTTATGGCAGATCTATGGGAAGTCACAGTTGCCGTGGGTTGACGTCCATAACCTGCCACATTTGAATTCTTAACCCTTGTGTAGTTTCTTTCTATGTTGAAAACTCTTTGTTGGGCAGAGTCTGTTCCATTGAGAGGAATGTTTACAGCAATTTTGAAAATGACAAAGCTAGTTTGGAGACAGAGAAAGCAAAAGGTCCACTCTGGGGCATCTCTGTAGGGCGCATTTGCCTCCACTCATGGTTATCTTAAGAGGGAAGGCCACTGCCAGTGAACACAATGTAATCTCGATAGTGCATCGACTCCCATTCTCCCAGGGCTCAAGCTATTCTTCTCTGCTTCCACACTTAAGGATGTATCAAGTTGAACCATAGGAAATGATCATTTTTATAGGTTAAAATGAATATTAGCATTGATATGGTTCAGCCTAATAAGTTGGTAAATTATTGCTTTGATATATTAATAATATGTTGAAACCTGAACAAATTACTATGGCCCCTAAAGCACCCTAACCTAAAATAGAGAGTAATTGATGCTTTGGAGAATCTGGCTCAAAAATGTACTTGACCAAGCTCTATGATCCCCAGGGACAGGAGAAAAGCACATAATGGATGTGGATTTGATAGGTAATATTTTCCTGTTAACAAACTGGCAGCAAAGCTTCAGAAAATAAATATGTAATTGTAAGCACAACTTGAAGCTGAATTCATTTCTGTATTATATTCTCAACTCATTATCTAAAGTAACAGAAAATGTGTTTTCAGAGATGAGTCCTTTACTATGAGGTTAATAATATTTATTTTCCCTTTCTGTGTTATGTGTAAAAAATAAGTGCATCTGAAACCTTACCCGGCTTGCTGGAAAGCTGATTTTAAATTGTAAATACCCCTTAGAGAAGCGAGTAGATTGTGAATACCGTATCGTTCACACTCAAGCTTATGTTTAGGTCATTGTATTTTTTAAATTGAAAAACCTAGTATATTACACTACTTTTGTAGGACCCAACTCAGAAAATATTTCACTTTTGTTCCTTTTACTGTTTCCTTTGTTTATCAGCAAACAACTTCCCTTGGGAAACTAAGTACGAAAACACAATGTAAATTTTAAAAAATAAGCAAAATCCTATAAAGTACTCCTCCCTCTTTCACCCCCGGTGGGTAAAGGACAAATTGTGTATACGCATTGCATACTAGAGAAGGGAATAATGACCATTATTTGTTAAGTGAAAATAAAATTTTATCTGTTGCATGTAATTTTTAGTTCCTATAGAATTAAAAAATGTATTGCAAGACACCGAAAAGAACAATGAGTTTAACTGTACCGACCCATTACTATAGCTCATTTCCAGTTAGAAAGCGTTCCAGGAGATCAGGGGTGAACTCTCGATCTGCGCCCAAATGTCAGAGACAATGGTGTGTCGAGGGGTACATCTGAGCACAGCAGGGAAAATTGCTTGAACAGTTTTCTTGGTAAGATTGTTCACTTCATAAAATTCCATTAGTTATTAAACCCTCATCCAGCACATATATTATAGGATTTAAATAGGAAGAAATTTGATTTTCAAAGAAATTTTTAGATATATCTTTTGCCTGGAGGACTGTATACATCTAATAAATTGAGTTATCAAAAATTGAATACAATCAAGGCAACATATGTAATAGAAAACAAGAATTGTGCTGTTAAGTATAGACACCAGTACCGCTGGGGTTAATGGGCACCACGTTTTCCCATGAGGTAGCATTTCCCTGCCATCAGCTATTGTTTTGTGCCATTTGAGAGAGAAAAAGAATGCAGACTCTATGTTTCATTTCAGTGTATGACCAAAAGCAATATGTTCATAAGAAAATGTTCGACATGATGACTATTTCGTATCATTTAAAGCACACCGCAGCAACTTGTTGAATCTATGTGGTTGATTTTTAGAGTTATTTTTACACTTTCCAACCAAAGTACTGTATTTTATATAATTTATTGTGAGGACCTTCTCATGGAGACCATTAGGAAGACAAACTGGAGGCAAATATCACATTAATCTGTATTATTAGTTTCTTTAGACACTGTGCTAATGTGAATTTTAAATGACCTGAACAGTTTTCTGATCTCAGCTATCTCAGCACTGATAGCAGTTTAGTCACCTGATTTGATTATGAGGGAGTAACTGAGAATATATTTATTTATAAAACAAATGTTCATAATTATGAGAAAATAGGAGCATAGAAAACTACTTATACAGCCCCGTCTGAAATAAAATGTTGCTTTTTAAATAGTTCTATGGTATTTACAACCTTAACTTAAGGAAAATTCTCCTGCTCCAAATAAAATTAAAATTTAAGAAAAATTGACTTGAGTGTTCTCTTTTTGTTGTTATGTTCTTTCATCAAAAGATAACATTATTTTCTAATTTGCAATTTTGATATCTTACAGCCTCTTATTGCTTAGTATACTGTTAATGTGAAATTGGAAGTTTACACTTAGAGCAACCTAAAAAGAGTTATCTGGGATTTCCTGCTCATACATTGAAAGAATTAACATTGTCCAAATGACCATCTTGCCTAAAGCAATCTATAGATTCAGTGATATCCCTATCAAAGTTTCAGTGTATTTCTTCAAAGAAATAGAGCAAACATTACTGAAAGTCATATGGAACCACAAAAGATCCTGAAGAGCCAAATCAATCCTGACAAAAAAAAAGTATGGTATTGGAACAAAAATAGACACACACACCATATAGAACTGAGAGCCCAGAAATATACCCACATATATTTGGACAGTTATTCAATGATAAAGGAGCCAAAAATACATACTGGAAAAAAGAAACCTTCTTCAGTAAATGTTCAGTGATGTTTCGGAAACTGGACAGCCACATGCAAAAGAATGAAACTAGAACTGTCCCACACCATACACAAATATCCACTCAAAGCAGATAAAATACTTGGGTATAAGATCTGAAACCATAAAATATATAGAAGAAAACAGGCAAAGCATACCACTACAGAGGCTTCAGAGGTGTCTGTGGATTTGTGTCTCTCGGCAAGAAAAACAAAAGAGAATGTAAACAATTGGGACTACATAAAACTAAAAGGCTTCTGTACAGTGAAAGAAACTGTCACTAATACAAAAAGACGTCCTACTAAGTGGGAGAAGATATTTGCACCCCATACAACCAACAAGGAGCTGATATCCAAAAACTTACACAACTCAACAAAAAGAAAAAGAACCCAATGAAAAAGTAGAAAGTAGTAAATAGGCACATCTTGAAAGAAGACATACAGATGACTGGCGACATGTGAAAAAATGATATCATCACTTATCGTCAGGGAAATGCAAATCAGAACCATAATAAGATACCACCTCACTACTGTGAGGATAGCCCACATCAAAAAGGCCAGAAACAAAAAGTGTTGTCAACGATGTACAGAAAAATGAACTCTAGCACACTGCTGGTGGGAATGTGGACTAGTCCAACCCCTATGAAAGACAGAATGGAGACTTCTCAAAATATTAAAAATGAATGTACCATATCACCCAATAATTCCACTCCTAGGTAACTTCCCAAAGAAGACAAGAACACTAATTCAAAGGAAAATTGACACTCCTATGGTCATCGCAGCACTATTTACAATAGCCAAGCTGTGGAAACAACCTAAATTCCCCCAAACACAAGAGTGGACCAGGAAGATATGTTATATATAATAGAATAGGATATAATACAGAATAGAATAGAATAGTACTCAACTTTTAAAAAAGATAATCTCTAGTCATTTGTGACAACATGGGTGGAGCTGGAGGGGATTATGCTAAGTGACATAAGTCAGAGGAAGAAAGACAAATACTAGATGGTGTCATTTGTATGAGGAATGTAGAAAAACAAAACAAAGGGTCAGATAAAGCCAAACTACTAAACTCTAGAAATCTGACTATAGAACTGAGGCTACCAGAGGAGTGGGAGGGGCAAGAACCAAGTAGGGAGGAAGTTTAATGGATGCTTTGGTGGTGGGTAAGATGAAGTAACAGCACCGGAAGTGGGGAGATCCTATGCTTCTAAAATACAAACAATATTGAAAACCAATGTTACCTCAATTAAATAAATACATAAAAAAAGAAATCCTGCCACTTGTAACGACTGGTGAATCCAAAAAGTATCACACCTAAGTGAAATTAGTCGGACAGGGAGAGACAAGCACCGTGTGATTTTTACTCTTATGTGGTGTATAGCAAAACCAAGTGAATTAACTAAATAAAATAAAATAAAATAAACTTTGAGACTGTAGGACCAAATTATTGGGCACTGGAAAGGAAGAGCAAAGTGGGTAGTTAAAAAGGGTAAAGGGGTAAGTGTATGGTGAGGTGAAGGATACAATTGGACTTTTAGTGAGTGGCTAACTGAATGTAGTATATGCAGATGTTGATTTTATAATGATGCCTACCTGAAATCTATATGCAATGTTACTTCAGTAACAAAAATCATTTTAAAACAACTTCTTTGGCAATGTGAAGGACTTCTAAAATTTATTTAGGTGACTACGAATATTTTTTAAAAGGTCAAAACTATTTCTTATTGCCAGTTTCATCATGATTAATACCTATCTTGTATGTTTTTAGCTTTTTCTAGCATACTCACATGTAAAATATAAACTTCTAAAAGAAGCTCATCACTTCATGAATTACGTACAAGATTTCATAGAAAATTCATTTCCCAAACATTCTTTGAATCCTTGAAAGAGTTTGGTAGGAACATGGTCTACCAATCAAACTTATTAATATATTGTGGATCCCTAAATGTGTCCCTTCACCATCAGAACACTGCTGATTTGACTCATGGTCAGCATTTGGCTAACTTTTTGGCATCATGTGCCCATCCTGTCCCTTCACAAGCCCTAGAGGTTCAAGCTCACAGTCATCCCTCTGACTATAAAAACCTGCTGTTGGAAAAGGGGCTGACAGCTCCCATTTATCCTTAAGGCTTGATTAAGCCAATTGTTTTCCTGAGAGTTTGCATCTCAGCTTCTCAAACTGAGATATAAAGCTATCAATCTTTGTTAAGGCAATTTTGTCTGCTTTTGAATGGGTGGATTAAAGGCTGAGAGGACTTCATAGGATTGCTCAAAATATCAATGCTTCAATCAGGTAGACAGGTAGACAGAGTAAGATTGTCCCAGACTCGGGACAATTCCAAGCATGTCCAAGAATAGAATGATTTCAGGAGCCCACAAGCAATAAAATGTGTTAAGGTACCTGTCATAGACTAGAAGAATTATTGTAGCAAAACTTTATTTCTTCACATGCTGGTGTAATAATAGAGTCTTAGGATACTGCCTTAGTTTCTTTTTCAAATGAGCAAGATTGCTATGGTGATGTTACCCCAGCGTGTTAGGTTGAATAAATGAAGTTGCCATTTTTGTAAGTTAGCAAAAATATAGAAAATAGCAGCAATTTTATATGTTTCACCCAATTAGCCTGAAACCATAAAATGTATAGAAGAAAATATAGGCAAAACTCTAAACGACATACATCTCAGCAAAATCTTGAAAGACACATCCCTCAAAGCAAAGGAAGTGAAAGACAAGATAAACAGATGGGATTACATCAAAATAAAAAGCTTCTGTACAGCAAAAGAGACATTAACCAAAACTAACAGACACCCTACCAACTGGGAAAAGATTTTTGCACACAATACATCCGATAAAGGACTGATAACAAAAATTTACAAGGAACTCACACAACTCAACAAAAACCAAGCCAATAACCCAGTCAAAAAATGGGCAGAAGAGCTCAAAAGGCACTTCTCCAAAGAAGAAAAGCAAATGGCCAACAGATACATGAAAAAATGCTCAACATCACTTTTAATCAAGGAAATGCAAATCAAAACCACTATGAGATACCACCTCACACCTGTGAGGATGGCACACATTAAAAATACAGGCAACAACAAATGCTGGAAAGGATGTGGAGAAAAAGGAACTCTTCTACACTGCTTGTGGGAATGTGAACTGGTCCAACCACTATGGAAAGCTGTATGGCAATTCCTCAGACTGCTAAACATGGAGCTCCCATACAACGCAGCAATACCGCTTTTGGGAATTTACCCAAAGGACACAAAAACACTAATCCGAAAGGATACATGTACCTGTATGTTCATTGCAGCACTATTCACAATAGCAAAGGTATGGAAGCAACCCAGATGTCCAAAAATAGATGATTGGATTAAGAAGATGTGGTACATATACACAATGGAATACTATTCATCATGGAAAGAAGATAAACACATGCAATTTGCAGCCACATGGATGGAATTAGAGGGAATCATACTCAGTGAAATAAGCCAGAAAGAAAAAGAAAAATATCGAATGGTTTCACTTATAAAAGGACTATAGGGAGGCCGGGTGGGAGAGAGACACTCAGCGGTGGGGGGTTGGGGGGGGTGGGGGAGGAGGATAAGGGCACAAAATGGAAGAGAGGAGAATACAGGGGACCATGGAGATGGATCACGGGTGAATTGGTGGTGGGTTGCCCAAGGGGAATACAAAATGTAAAAGACATAAATAACAATAATAAAAAAAGAAATAATGGACATCAATAAAGTTGAATAGTAATGCTTTTCCTGTCTATTGATAGTTCAGTTAAAACGAATTCTCAAAGAAATATGGGCTGGGAAGAATGAATAAAGAAGGATGGCAAATGTGACGTTCTACTCATGTTAAACTGAGTAATCTCCGTGGTAAGAATTAGAATGATGAAATTGAATGTGTACTGTTAGTCTTATTTGAAAGAGGGTATTCTGACCCTTGGGGTGCCCTTATAGACGGTCTCCATATGCTTCTTACATAACATATTTTCTCTGGAGTACCTTTTCCTGACAGTTTGGCCCATTTCAGATCTCTATTATGAGTGATCATTGAAATAATTGAGATAATTAGTGAACATTTCCACTAGAAATGGAAGGCTCAAAAGAAGGAAAGACAAACTCGTTATTTTCCCCAAACCTTGTCCTTCTCCTTCGTTTATGGATCTTGAAAGAAAACATTTTCCTTCCATCCTCTTTCCTTCCCTCTTTTCCTGTCTTCCTTCATTCTCTGAACGCCTGCTCTGTGCTCAGCATTCTTTTAGTAGCAGGATATACAAAAGCATATTTTAAAAACATATATGAAAACCCCTAGCCTCGTGAAACTTGCATTTTATCAAACACACAGACAGATAACATAAAATATATAGAATGCTAGATGACAGTAAATGTGAAAAATGGACAAGAAGGGTGGAAAATGATGTGTGTGCACTTGGGGTTCAGGCATCAGTCTCGATATTTTTTCTTTCTTCGCCTACTCCCTTTTACCTAATTAGAAAATCCGTTACCTTCCACTGCCTCAATATTTCATCTTTTTAAAACCCATCTTTTCCAAATTCATGTCACTAGTTTAATTCACATGGACCTTTGTCTCTTTCTCTACCCTTCCCCGCCCCGTCCCAATTTATTCTCCATACTTCTGCTAAAACAAAAATCTAAAAATCAAATGCCACTTTAGTTGTTGCAACTGTACAGCACTACAGGATTCTCCAGCTCCCCTTGAAGAAGATAATCATAACTGTTAATGTCTTGATTAGCAGAAATGAGAGCAGCAGCTGCCTTGAAAACAAGAAATAGTACTGAAGTACTTTTGAAGGCATGTTTTGAAGGTATGTGAATTTTGCATTCTACTCGATAATACAGCCTTGATAAAAGAAATTTAAAGTTTTAACTTTCAATACAAGAAAAATACTAGTTAAAAGAAATAACTTTCAATACAAGAAATAATAGTTAAAAGAAAGGCAGACTGCCACGTGCAGCGCCTCATTTGGATGTGTCTGGAGTCTTGGAAGCTTGACTACCCTACGTTCTCCTACAAATGGACCTTGAGAGCTTGTTTGGAGGTTCTAGCAGGGGAGCGCAGCTACTCGTATACCCTCGACCGAAGAACGGTCCGTCTCTATTCGGGGAAGGCCGTCCTCTTCGACCGAGCGCGCAGCTTCGGGAGGGACGCACATGGAGCGGTGAGGGAGGAAGGGGACACCCGCCTAGCCAGCCAGATCAGCCGAATCAACCCTGG